>PVHX01002133.1:0-177353 GCA_004024805.1 Geosciurus inauris | reverse complement strand
AAAAAAAAAAAAAAAAAAAAGAGTCAGAGTGAAAGACTTGGCTGGCGGTTGTTGGTTTTGGAGATGGAAGGAGGACACAAATCAAGGAACATGGGAAACCTCTTGAAGTTGGAACCTCCACAAGAATGATACTTTGATTTTAGCAGTGAGACTCATTATAGATTTCTGACTCCCAGAACTGTGAGATGATACATGTGTGGCATTTTTTAAGTTACTAAGTTTGTGGTAACTTGTTCCACCAACCACAAGAAATTAATGTATCCTCTGAGGAAGGAAAATACCTTATATTATAAACTTAACCTAAAATGCATTTCTAGGACCCTATCAAAGAGTTACAAAACAGTATTTTAAATTGGAATTTAATGACTTTTTCATTTACAGATCATTCCTGAAATGTGGCTAGAGAATGACATTGAAAAGAGGTGGAGGAGGGAGAGGTCTTTGCATCAGGAACACAGATTCTGGGACAGTCTTAAGTATCCTGGACCATGCAGATTTCTTCACAAGTATAAAATCACTGTTCATTAGGGAAGATGTACTCATAATGTTTGCAACATCATGTGCTCTCATGGGGGAGTAAAACAGTGGATTTTTTAAAGACAGAAATATTTTAATTCCCTGTTCAAAATGCAAAAGGACTGCTACATCTAAAGCTGAGTTTAATTTTATTTAATTAGTGTTAGTTGTATCTTAAGATAATCTTATACTGAGAGGAAAATAAGAGTCACAACAGATGCAACTTAGAAGTATTTGCCTCAAACAGACCTCAACACTTTAGAGAATAACTTATATATTCATCTTTTCTAAGTGATATTTTTACCTCTTATTAGTAAAATGCTGTTTTTGGTTATCAATGAAGTACCTCAAATGAATGGAATGATAAATTGAACAAATATTATACAAACGTACAAGTCATCACAGAGCATTTTTAAACCCCAGCTTTCCGGCATTCCCATAATGCAGGCTCTGGGGATGGCTTGGCAGGAGTCCCTCATCCTGGGTTCTGTGCTGTTGAGGTTGTGGCTAAGTGAGGCCAATGGCTTCAAGAGCAACCAGAGCCAGATGGACTTCCTATAGACACAGGAGTGAGGGTTAAGCCTGAGCCATCAGGATAACAGGTGTGCCTCACATGAGAGACAAATAATAGATGGGTAACCAAATGGATTATGTCATTCGAATTTCGATGGGGACAGGATTAAATCAGACAGAATCAGAGAACATCTCTAGACTTTTAGACACATACAGGTTAAACATCCTCCTTAAAATAAAAAATTCAGAACTTGCTGAGGGACAACACAATGATCAAAAGATTAGATTTTCATATCATGCACACTTAACCAGTAAAGTCTATGCAAATATTCCAAAATCTGAAACACTTCTCAAGCATTTTGGATAAGGGATATTCAGCTTGCACCCTGCCCGCCTACTCGAAAACAGATTCTCTCTAGGGGAGACATCTGTGCAGTAGATGCTGAACAGTCATAGGTTAACACAGGTAATTGTAAGTATTGACATGTGATGTGATCAGAATGTAACACTTCCATAGTGCTCACCCTGGGCCTGGAATTGCTATGCATGCTTACAGTGACCAATCTGAAGCCCACTACACCCAGTAATGGAGGCACCAGTGTTGTGTTTTACAGAAGAAGAACTGACACATAAAAGAGGTCACACGGTAACTGGCAGAGCAGAGAACTGGGAAATCGAATCCACTCAGAACCCAGCTTTTAGCCAAGACCACCTCTCCACTACTGTTATTACTGGACCACCTCTCCATTACTGTTACTATTATAAAATGTGTTGCTGTTACGTAATAAAAATGTTGCATCACTGTCATGTATTGGATGATGGTCTGTCGGATCTTCTGTGAAGTGCTCATTGACCTTAGGAGCAAGCTGCCTTATACTTAAGGCACTACTTTCATTGTCATCTTTCAGATGAGAAATTCCAGGCTAGATTCAGGGACATGCCCAGTATGGACAGTACGTTAGGACTGTGGTTTCCAAACCTTGTGCTTTGAGGTATAATTTTGTATCTTGCTAAATCAAGGATTAGAAGATTTGCACAGGGGCAGATCAGCTAATTTAATGTAACTGAAGGAGGAAAACTTGGCAGTTGCAATTCAAAGTGACTGTGGTAGTTTTATTAATTTTCATCAAGCTTAAGGTAACTCCCAAGTAGTAGTAAACTTTGTTTGTTTGGAAAATGGCCCCAGGAAAAATTCTAACTGCTAATACAGATCTAAGAGAATGACTTGAATATATCATTTACCTGTGGGCATGCTTTATGAAGCATATTCATGAAACTAGGGACTTGGTTATATTCTTCCAAAGTTTCAAGGCTCTACTGCTCGAATGACAACATGTTCCATCTTGTGTGATAATTCTGATTAATTGACAGTGGTTGCCTAGAACAAGGTTTTTGAGAAGGATTCAGAAATCAAACCTGAGCAGACAGTTGGTCACTTAACACCATTTCCAAGGGCTCTAGAAAAAGTGACTGTGCAATAATTCCTAACTCTATATTTTAGTCACTGCTTGTGACAGTTATTAAAATGCTAGCAAAATAGATGTTCCATAATATTCACATAGCAATTTAGTGTGTGTGTGTGTGTTGCTAGACATTAAACCTAGGGCAAGTACTCTACCACTGAGCTCCAACCCTAGCTCTGCACATAGTGATTACAAAAGATATTTGTGGAGAAATATTTATTACTTGTATTTGCTGATCTCTTTTCCTTCAATTCTAGAAAGCTCATCATTCAAAAAGTAACTCAAGTCAGTACTGATTATACTACATAGAGATCACATTAGTCTTCTAGGGCTGTCAAAACAAAATACCACAGACTGGGTGGTTTAAGCAATAGAATCTTCTCATAGTGCTGGAGGCTGGAAATTTAAGATAAAGGTGTTGGCAGGTTCGGTTTTTCCTAAGGCCTCTCTCTTGGCTTATAGGTGGCAGACTTCTTGCTCTGTCTCATGTGGCCTTTTTTCTGTGTATGCATATCCCTAGTATGTTTTCCTCTTCCAGTCCTATCAGATCAGATCCCCACCCTTACGATCTCATTTACCGGTAACTATCTCCTTTAAGGAACTACCTCCAAATACAGTCATATTGGGAATTGGGCTTCAACATATGAATACTGGAGAAGACAAAATTTAGTCAACAACAGAGATCTACCATGATTTTGCTTCCTATTTGAATACAAACAAAACTCCCAGTCACAGCTTCATGGGATTTAACTACCTAGCACTATCCTTTCCTAACTAAATTAAACAACCTTTAAGTCTTCACTAAGCCAGATGTTCATTGGCCTCCTTGAATTTGAGCTCTCAATGTAGCTACCCTGTCCTGCTACAGCCCTTCCCCATGTCTTCTCTCACCCTTCATCCCAGGACAGCTTCTGTTTCGTAGCCACAGCACCTAGTATGGCAGCTACCTTCAGAGATTCCTCCTCCTCCCACGCAAGCTACGTACTACTTGCTTTCAAAATTATTCTTTGCACTATTAATTTGTTTTCAGAGAATAGTTCCTGGATTCTCTCTAAAAGTCCAAAACCACAAACAGAAGGCCACAAAGAACCTTCATAAATCTTCATAAGATAGCAACTATGTGATTTATATTCTTTTATGATAATAAAACTAGAAATTAATTTTTAAAAGATGAAGGAACTACAACAAATTGAAACTCATGCTTCTCTCTCTCTGTCTCTTTCTCTCTGTCTCACACACACACACACACACACACACACACACCCCTAAATTATTTGTAATCGGGACAGAAATGCAATGTTTTAGTAAAATCTCAAATAAAATCACCATACTTTACAGTTTATAGACTGCACCTAAAGCTATATGTAGCAATCAATTCAGCCTTAATGCCTCTATTAACAGAGAAGAATGAAAATAAATTTACTAAGGATTTCCAATCAAAAGGTTTAAAAGAACAATTTAAAAAACTACTACTGCTACCAACAACAACACCACTAAACAAGGAAGAAAATATATAACAGCAGACATTAAAAAGCATATCATAGGTACTGGGGTTGTGGCGCAGTGGTAGTGCGCTCGCCTAGCACGCGTGAGGCACTGGATTCGATCCTCAGCACCACATAAAAATAAAATATATTCTGTCCACCTACAACCAAAAAATAAATATTAAAAAAAAGCATATCATAATATTATAAGTGAGAAGAAATTTTATGAGCTTTTAAAAACACCAGAATAGCTAGAACTTTGTTACAGCTAGGAAAGAAAAAAAGAACATGCAAATTCTACTGCATGGGAAGAATTTAATAAAGATATGAAGAAACTAAAAAACATGCAAAATTATTGTGGAGAGTTCATGGAAAATCAGGTACAATGTGAAAATTTAGAAGTCAAATGTTGCCTCCAGCCAAATTATTTTCTCTATTATTTATTTTCTTCCTTGCTTAATCCTTCCATAATAATAATATCACCATAATTCTTGCATATCTCAACTTTATCCAAGCACCTTTCTCTGGTAAATTTTCTGGAAGTTATTGACAGGATGCACGCTATTCTGAAGCATTGCCCTGGGAAGCCTGATAGCTTCTATGAAGCATAAAAAATATTAATGAAACTGAAGTTTGAGATGAATGCTTAAGTGCTAATAGAATTAACTCATTTTAGTGACACACCACAAAGAAATTTGCATATTGCTCACATATGGATCATATAGCTCCCTTAAAACAAATCTTGCTGGAAAAAGTGCTATGAGTCACTTGAAATCATGTGATATCTCTCTTGACGGACATATCCTCAAAAATATTACTGAAGTAGTTTCTCTTATATAGGAACTGTTCTGAAAGCATAATTGAGACAAACCACTGTCATTATTTGTCCTTTAATATAAACTGATTGGGCAGCTAAAGATGAGCATCACATGCTGTTTGATCATCAAAATGGATTTACTTTTGTTTTTTTTTAAATATTTATTTTTTAGTTGTAGGTGGACACAATAGCTTTATTTTATTTTTATGTGGTGCTGAGGATCGAACCCAGTGCCTCCCGCGTGCTAGGCGAGCAGGCTACCACTGCGCCATAACCCCAGCCCAAAATGGATTTACTTTTAAATGGCTATTTTTATGAAAGGTTAAGTTGAATTTCCAAGAGAATTGGAGAGAACCTTAAAGTTCAGATCTCCTCCTTGTAAAGATAGATTTACACATTAACTCATTGCCCACAAACATGGAAGCTCTCTATCTATATGCCTGGGTGTGGGGTAAGCTCAAGAATTATAAAGAATGTGAAACAGTTCCTATTTTTAAAGAGCTTAGCAGTTATTACCATCTTGTCACTCAGTGTGTTGTATCCAACATCTCTCACCTACATTGTATAGAAGCAAATGAAGCTCAGGGATGATCCCAAGATATCTATAGGCTATAGAGAACAGTCTAGAAGTCAGGAGCTCACCTTGCTGCCACAGCGTAAACTGGCTCCAGTCACCCTTCTCCCTCAGGTTTTCATCTTCAGGCAGGAAGAGACCTTTGGCTTTATCCATCACTGCAAGTCCTTCATCGCGAATTAACTTCCAGTTTCTTTCTAAAGACTAGAAGGAAGGTTCTGGTTTCACTGGACTGAAAATATGGCTGGTAGAATATTTTATAAGGGTTCTCAGGGTTCTTTTGTTTTGTTTTGTTTTGTTTATTGAATCAAATAATGAAATTTGTCCTCTCATCTAGATTGCTTATTTCAATTTTCTCTAGAACCTCTTATCAAAAAAGAAACAAAACAACCTCTTAATATTTTCTGAACCAAACATCTTTGCAGAATAAACATTTCAAAAATTCCTAGAAACCTCAGAAAAATAATTCCTTCTTCCATAATTATTTGTTTTAAGATTTGCCTAAAGGTTGTTTTCTTCTTTTATTTATTTATTTTAAAATCAATAACCTAACAAGAGCATTGGATTACATATCGCAGATTTAATTTCACCTTTCTATAGAGTTCCTTACAAAGCTGCCATTCAACATGGTAAATATTGAACTTTCAAAGACATAGGAAAAGAATACATTGGAGCATTTGATCATTATAAGATAAACAGAAAAACATAACAATTAGTTGCCTTAGTGTTTAGAATTCAGACAAACAGAAATATTTTCTTGACTTCTTTATGAGGTAGCTTTAGCCTTAGCCTGGACTTAGGCTGCCAGACCCTAGGAGTGGCTAGGTGGGAGCGAGTAGATCTGATGGAAGATACTCCTGGCCAACCTCCCCATCACACTGTGCTGCCAGTCAGGGGTGGGTTGGCAATGGCATGGGATTGGAGGGGCAAACAGACAGGGCTAAGCATCCAAGTAGCCAACTGAGATGAGCTGCTATCAGAAGAAAAAAATAAAAATAGCTTTCCTACAGTAAGAAAGAGGCAGAGATGTATAGATAAACCAGAATTTTGAAATGTGAATTATTTCAATCGTTTCTATATTAGAGAAGTGGATGAAATAATTGAGGATATGCATACATAAGTAGACAGGAACACACTAGCTGGTTTCAATAAGAATCTGGGAGCCAGATATATTATAAGTGTCTTAAGAGCAGGAGATAAGAACTAATGAGTCATAAGAAGTAAAAATTTGATGCAAAATATAAAAACAACACTCTCTAAATACAGACAGAGTTGTCTTGTAAAGAAAGTGTGGTATTCTCTTTTGCATTAGTCAAGTTCAATGACTTTTAATTGAGTAAAACAAAGCATGAGACAGTGTATAAAGTATTTTTACTATCCCATGTTTTACTAATTCATGATTTAGTGTCAAAAACATAAACAGGATGACTGATTGAGGATTCCAAAAGACAGCTATTCTCATATTTGTGTGAAAAAAAATGATGCCAGCCTCAGGTGATTCAGTGTGAAAATTGGTCTAAAGTTACCTCTATTCATGTTTTAAGAGTGGCTTCAAAGTTTGTCCATACATAGTACACTATAACCTACCCTAAACAGATTGTAACCTACTCTCACAGGAAGTAAGTGCATCTCAGACAATCACCAATGGCCAACCACTCAGACAACATTCAAATAAGACAGACAAGAGCTATAACCAATAGGGCTATCTCCACATTGCTTCTGTTTTCTGCATATTGTCTCCTTTTCTCTGGCTACACAGGGGTGGAACATTCTAAATAATTTTGAATGCGGACTGACTGATTCTGGAATTACAAATAAAGCCTACTGAGATCTTTAAAACTGGATTTGTTGTTTATTTTCACTTCTAACCTTGGGGAAATTTTTTTGTATTATGTGAAAATATTAGGGTTATTAAAATGTGGTAGGGTGAGAGACTTTGATTAGAGATTGATCTTATAATTCTATTTCTGTGAAATCCACCCATTAATTTGTATCAGCACCTACACCTGCTCCTTCCATCACCCTCCTGCTGTGTGCTGGTCATTTGTCCTTATTTAGTACTCAGTCCACCAATGAGTATGTGTGTATACATGTATATATGTATACACACACACACATATATATGAAAAAAATATATACATATATACACACATACATTTTTATCCCAAGTAGGCAGTTTAGAACTAGTGAGTCCAAGATTGCAGTTCAAGAATACACTCAAAAGTCCTCACTTCAGCATGTTCCCAGATTTAGAGAATTTGATGGTTTTGTCAAGAACCTCAAGATCATGGAAAAGAAAAAAACGCAGAACTTTGCAGTATGTTCACATCTTCTCAAATGTACCTAAATTGCTAACTCACTGCTTTTATTGTAACTTGTTCAAGTTGCTAGATAAATCTGTTAGATTCTTGTTAAATTGTCACACAGACAAGGAGAGAATTACCTTTCTAACACATGAAATTACTTTTCAAATGAGGTTATTGGCACCTTATAAGGGGAAGCTCTTCCCTCTTGGAATTTTAGAAGTTTCATTTCTTTTGAAAGATGATTTTAGGGCCATGGTTGGAAAGAGCTGATTTTTTTTTTTTTTGGTTACTAAAATAGGGCACAAAACCCTAGGGGAAATGTTCAAGTGACTGCATCACTCAACACAATTTAAACTTTATTACTTAAGAACAGGCTGTCTTTTAATGTGGAATGTCATTCCTGCACCTTTCACCCTCAGCCTCCCTGGGAAGTGTTACCAAGGTACTTTTACACAGGTACTAATGATTAAAAAAAAACAACAAAAAACATGAAAAACAACTTTTATGTTTTCCTTTGTTTTAAGTGTGGCACATGTGTTGGATGATAGAATCAGGTGCAAAAGAAGAAACTAATACCAATACCTGAAACCAAATACTTATGTCACAGATATGCTCCATCCTGTGATTGTTAATCTTGATTGTCAATTGGATTGAGAGACACCTAGAAAACTGTTATGCACACTTCTGGGGGGTGTTTCCAGAGATGATTGGCAGAGATGATCAGTGAACCAAAAGGGAAAGACCCACCCTGAGTGTGGGCGGCACCATCCCATAGCTGGGAGCCTGGATGGAACAAAGCAGGAGGAGGAAGCTCGCACATGCTTGACTCTTCTTGAGCAGGTGTTTTTTTTGTTGTTGTTGTTGTTTTGCTGCTTTCATCGCCTGTTGAAGTCAGACTCTAGCCTTTGAATGCACACTTGCATCAGCAACTCTGCAGCATTCCAGGCTTTCGGTTTTACACAGGGCTGTGTCATTGGTTTTTCTTGTGCTGAGGTTTCCAGCTTCCTGGACCAAGCAGCTACTGGTTTTCCTGGTTCTCTATCAAGGCAGTGGCCACTGTGGGATCATCCAGCCTCTAATTATATAAAACCACTGCCTCTTATATTATATATTTGATTGTTTCTTTTCATTTGGAGGACCCTAATACACTATCCAAGCACTGCATAGATTTCTAGTTTATTTCCATGAATACAGTTACTCATTATTTTCTCTTCTGAGTTCAATATTGCATCACAGAATTTTATAGTCGGAAGGATCTGTCCTGTTAACGTCATGGAAAGTTTTTCACCCCAGGGATGACAAAATGATTCGTGGAATGATTAATGAGCTTAACAGCCCAGTTAGACTCACCCTGCTGTTGCCCTCCTGGTCATTCCTAAGGATCCTGTGGAAGAGCAGCAGGTCAAACTTAGGAACAGGGATTTTAGTCTGTGTTGGGCTCTGGGGGCTATGTTTACCTCTAGGGAATGGAAGCAATTGTGGAGTCCCACAGCTTCCCAGATACCCATCAGGAGCAAGTATTTTTGAGGTGCTTTCAGCTTGCATTGTACAAAGGGTACAACTCACATCCTTGACAAGGACAAATGCAGAAACTGATGAACCAAAAGAGAGCACCAGTGAAACCCGGTGACATGAAGAAAAATGATGTAGTGGTAAAAACTATCATGATTTTCTAAGTATTTCATTGTAAACACTTTTTTGACTAAAGTAAATGACTCTACTCAGGGGTATTTTCCAACTTTGGAATGACACACAGTCTTTAGGGGAAAATCTGGGATGGGACCTGAAAATGTTTTTAATCACATACCAAGGAACTACATTTTATGAAATTCAGATCATTACAGGAGATCAAAGACCAAACCTAATTACACAGTGTGCATGTGTCTTAGTCCATTTGGATTGCTATGATAACATAGTATACATAGGTTGGCTTATAAACAACAGAAATTTAGTTTTCAGCTCTGGAGCCTGGAAGTCTAAGATCAAGGAATTGGTGGATTTGGTGTCTGGTGAAGGACTATTTCCTGGTTCACAGATAGTGAACCTTAGCCTTTCCACACTAAATTCACATGGTAGAAGAGGGCAAGACAGCTTTCTGGGGCCTCTGATCCCATTTAGGAGGGTTACATCCTTGTGATCTAATCACATTTCCAAGACCTCACCTCTTAATACCATAACCTTGAGGGTTAGGAGTTCAACATATGAATTTGGGGAAGGGGGACATAAGAACATTCAAACTACATGCATGCAGGAGGTAGAATGTGAAAAGAGAGGGAATATTAATTTTCTCCACAGTAATATCACTCAGTTTTTGGAGATGGCAAGGAATGCCATTGTGTAGGAAATTATAGCAAAAACTTATATGCCCACACAGAGCAAGCAATGCCTACAGTTTTAAAGGTCTACCTTGAAATATAATTTCCTTTACCCTAAACTCATCTGTTTCTTAAAACTGAAAAGAGAAACAAATAGCACTGGCATTTAAGCTGGGAAGACCAAAAATATTCTAAACCATATTTTTTCTTGTGGCTACTCATAACTTAGAAAACAAGATTTGACTGTTATTATAGGGGCACATGGCTTTGTAAACTCTTGCCTTTTGAGTTAAATCTCAGCTATATTTGGGACTCTAGCCATCCATAAATAGATTTCCCAGTTCCACGCCCTACTAATCTCACAATGCACCTTAGCTGGCCTTAATCTCAATGCTCTGTTCACGTAAGAGCCATTTCCTCATCCTCCCAGACACCTTCTCATACCATTTGATGGAGCACTTTTCTCTCTACAATGCCAAATTCATTTAACTCCTATTTTTGAAATCCTCTCATAAAATTGAATTCTTGCAAGAAGTCTTTCTTTTGGGGCTGAGGGCATAGCTTAATGGCAGAGCTCATGCTTATGTGCAAAGCTCTGGGTTCAATCTCCAGCAACTGCCCCCCCCCCCCCCCCCCCCCCCCCCCCCCCCCCCCCCCGCCTTCCTCCCCCACAAAACAATCCCGTAAAAGACAACATTCTTTTGAAAAGACTTTCTTACTACTGTTTTTTTATTCCATTTAAAGATCCACGTTTTTTAAGTCAAATATTACTATGGACCTTATTTTGAAAACACCAATCTATTATTCCGACTCTTCCTTAACCCTGAGCCTAACTCCCAGCTGGTTCTTTTAAATATTTCTTCTAATATTTAACTGCTTATATCTAAATAATTGGTTGACATTAATATTCTTGATTAATTAATTTTAGACATTATCACCCACCTGCCAGGGAAGGTTACCAATTTAACAAGTTGGTATCTTTCTCTTTTTCCTCTTTTCTATCCTTGTGATAGTTAATTTCTCAAATCTTTCATACATCTGGGTAAATTCACATTCACATTTTATAATATTATGACAATGAGATATCATTCACACTTGACTTGAGTTGTAAATGATTACACTTCGTTTCACACACAAGCTTTTAAAAAATTCTGCCCTTTTTGTTGGCTTGATTTTCTAATATACTTAACACTATTTCTTTATCAACTCTGAAAGACTACTAAAAAAATCTCTTGAGCATGCCTAATCCAAAAATCTGAAATCCCACACACTCCCAAAATCTGAAATGTTTTTGTGACAAGAGGAAAACTCCATACCATGAAAATGTTTCCTGCAGAAAATTATTTAAAATAATGTCTAAAATTATCATATGAAACATAAATGTATTTTGTGTTTATATTTATGTCCCATCCCCAAGATATCTTATTATGTATATTAAATATTCTAAAATCTCAGCATCTGTAACACTTGTGGTTCCAGACACTTTTTTAAAAAAAAATATTTATTTTTTAGTTGTAGGTGGACAGAATATCTTTATTTTACTCTTATGTGGTGCTGAGGATCAAACCCAGTGCCTCATGCGTGCTAGGCGAGCACGCTACCACTGCGCCACAACCCCAGCTCCTCCAGACACTTTTGATAAGGGCCACTGCACCTGTATTCAGACTCTGCTGAAGATATCATAAAGTCTATTACTTACTTTCTTTTTCTGTTTTTCTAAAGGGATCCTCCGGTAGCTAACCTGCTTTTCTATAATGTGGACCAGTGGCTCTCTGAGCTTCATGGAACTTGCCTTGGCCTTTGGTATTGGGCTTCCTAACTATTCAAGTCTAGTTTTTGAGAAAGGACACATGATAGGTGAAATTGCATTTCTGAAAACATCCGAAGTTATTCTTACTTGATGGAAAGTTTGATTATGAATGGATAGGTGTTTAGGTAGTAAATTTATTTACCTAGTTTGTAATCTCATTTTATAATTTTTTCCTTGTTATATATTGTGATTATCATTTTTATTTTGAAATATTTAAATGACAAATAAAAATTGAATATATTGAAAGTATACAATGTGATGCTTTTTCTATGTACAAAATGTGCAATGATTACCATTATCAAATTAATAATAAACACAAAGATCACTCTCCATTCTGTAAGTTTGATCCCTAGAACGTGTTCTTCTTACAAGCGAAAGTTTGTACCCTTTGACAAGCATCTCCCCATTTGATCATTTCCTTACCCATGGCACCCACTGTGCTACTCTCTGCTTTGACTTTCTTAAGATTCTACATATATAATCACACAATAATTGTCTAAGTTTAGCTTATAATATCCTCCAGGTTCATTTAGGTTGTGGAAAATGGTAATACCTCCTTCATAAATGTTGAATACATAGTGTTCCACTGTGCATATGTACCACTCATCTGTGAATGGACACATAGGTTATTTCCATATTGTGGCTATTTTGAGTAGTTCTGCAGTGAACAGGGAGGTGCAGACATATGTTTGATGCTGATTTTATTACCCTTGGATACATATCCAGTAGCAGGATTTCTGGATCACATGGCAGTTCTATTTTTAATTTTTTGAGGAACTTCCTATTTCCACTGTGACTGTAGCAATTTATATTCCTCCCAACAGTGTACAAGTGTTCTCTTTTCTCCACATCCTCCCAACACTTATTACCTCTTATTTTTCATAGTAGCTATCCTAACATGTATAAAGTGACGTCTCACTGTGGTTCTGATTTGCATTTCCTTGATCATTAGTGATAGAGAGCATTTTTCATATATTTATTGGTCATTAGGAGAATGTCTATCCATGTCTTTTGCCCATTCATTTTAAATAAGATTATTATTTTTGCTATTGAGATGCATGAGTTTCTTACATATTTTAGATAGGAACTCCTTATCAGATATTTAGTTTGCAAATATTTTCTCCCCTTCCATAGGTTGCCCTTTCATTTTGTTGATTGGCTTCTCTGCTGGGTAGGAGTTTTTAGTTCGACACAGTCCTGCATGTTTATTATTATTATTTGTATGATTTTAGGGTCATAACCAAAAAAAAATCATTGCCAAAATCCATGTGTTTTTTTAACTTTGAGAGCATAGATGTATTGCATTGCAAATTTTAGTGCTATTATTGGGAAATCTAATGTCTTTTGGATTCCTTTTTCTTTTTCTTTTTGGTCCCTCCAGAGGCTCTCTAAGAGTCAGAATGCTTCAGTTGGAAATCTCATTCTGCCGCTTATTAGCCTGGTGGTTTTGGGTAACGTACATAATGCTGCATTTTAAATTTCTCATTTAAAAAGTTTTTCCCTCAGTGGTCTCTGAGAAAACAAAGTGTGTTAAGAGGACATGTGCTATACACAAATAGTGCGCAGCTTTGATGAAAATAATGAGAATTTTAAAATTTTCTCTTTCTGACATCCTGAAAATTCATGGCAACATGTTTTAGTGTAAGGGCTGAATATCCAGGGGTGCCCTTTAACATGGAAATACACATTTTTCCCCTTGGTCATTTTCTAGGATTATGTCTTTAATAATGTCTTCTCTATTTTCCCCTATTCTCTCTGCAACTGCTTTTATTTGTATTTTGGACATGTTACATTGAGCCTCTAATTTTACTATTTTTCATCTTTTTTTTTTTTAAATTTTCCTTCTGGGAGCTTATCCTGACATAGCTTCTAACAACACTAATAAATTCTTATTTCTGCAAATCCCAAGAGCATTTTCTGAGTCTTTGCTCCTCTTTGTATTCTTGCTCCTTTTTTTCTATTCTTGTTTTATGGGTATACTATCCCTTCTTATTGCTCTGAGTACATTAGAGGTATTACTTCAAGTTTGCTTTTGTTCCTATATTTTTTGTTTCTCTGAGCTACAGCATTTCTTTTGTTTCTTTTGTTCTTTGTTGTTCATGCTGAAGATCTCCTCAATCTTTGGTGGTCCTTGGCTAACAGTCCTATAAAAATGAATGAGCCATTGAACATCTTGTGTGAAATGGCAGGGCCTGTGATTGATGGCCACATTATCAAGCCTGATTTTTTTATTGGGGACCCTAAAAAGTCAGTACAGACAGGCCTAGTAGCTTCTTTAGTTGCTATAATCCTGGACACCTTAAATTCCTTCTTCAGAATTCCTTTTGCAATTACTTTTGTTTTTGCATTTTTGGAACTGAATAATCAGATACTTCTGGTTTCATTTCAAAAAATGTTACTGACACTGTTTATCTATTATTGTCTCTCTCCCACCATTTGAAAAATTTCTACCATTTTTATTCTCTTATTATCAGTTAAAGGGAGAGGTTCATATAGGGGAATGTTAAATACATACACTTAGTTTCTTTTAATTCTTCTCATATTTTCTATATATCTCTAACTTCTTTTTCTTGTTTACCTTTTTTTCTACTAGACTAGAAGGACCTTATAATACATAATTCAACTTCTTAGTGGGCCTTACAGACAAAACCTTATGCCTGCAAAGCCCTTTACCAGTCTCTCAAATACATCTTTAAAAGATCACCAAACTCGAAGTAATATTTCACATGCTAAATAGGCAGGAGAGAGAGAGTGAGAGTGAGCAGTGAGAAAATATTTTCAGCATCATATTTCACATTTTGAATCAAACTCTGCTAATCTGTGCATTGATTTACTGTCAACTTAATTTCTTTTTGCCTTTTGGGCTATATACTTTACTTACATCACTTGGATGGTACACCCCCAACTCTATGAGGTGCTCAGGTGGATGATAAAATAATTATAATGCTTCAAGCTTGATAAGAAGTCAATTTAATTTTGTTCTAATCAATCAAAATCGGTCCAACTGAACTTTAAATATTTTTTTCTATGGAGGAACAGAGGACCATTCAGAAGAACACTTTTGCTGAGGCAGTTAGTGTTGCACATTGCCAAGTAAGGACAACTAAAATGAAAGCCACCAATGTTATTAATTGGCTAAACTGACAGTAACAAAAGAGCACAGACGGAGTGACTTAAACAACATCAATTTATGTTCTCACAGGTCAGGAGGCTAAAAAATCCATGGTGAAGGTGCTGGAAAATTTGGTTCCTTTCAAGGCCTCTCTTTTGAGCTTACGGATGGCCGTCTTCTCATTGTGTCCTCACATGGCCTTTCGGGGCTATGGGCATGCATGCCTGGTACCTCTCTGATTTCAAACTACCTCTTCTTATAAGGACTCCCATCAGGTAGGATCATAGCTCACCTTAGTGGCCTCTTTTTAACTGCCTCTTCAAAGCTCATCCCCAAATACAATCACATGCTGAGGTACTAGGGGGTTAGGGCTTCAATGGTTTGGGGGAGATAAAATTCAGCCCATAATAATAAAGCAGATTCAAGTTAGAACCAGCTCCAGCTAAGAAAGCCAACAGCAGATGGAAGAGGACCAGAAATAAATTCACATCAACATAGGGAAAAGTAAATTTATAGGAGCAAAATAAAACATGGTTATGGAGGAAGGTTTTTAACATGTGTGCACACATCATATAAGAACTCAGAGGGCTGAGAGTAATAAAAGCAAGATTGTGTCTTAACTGTGTGTGATTAGCTGCAAGAAAAAGGGAGTGAGGATCACACAGACATTGGCAGTTGAGAGAAAATTCCTGAGATGTGCAGGTACCTTGACAGGTCCTGGGTCTATGTTAAGAGAATGGAGGATGTGATTTAAGACTACTGTGGTCAACATTTATGCATGGAATTGGAGTTTGAATAAATGGATAAAATGTACAATATATGCCAAATTATACTTAATATACAATATATATGAAATTGTACTTAATTGGCTAAGAATATGCTTGTAATTCATTCCTATTTTAGAAATTATATAGTTTGGTTTTGAGAGATTATTTTATCTTAATTATGTTAGGAATTACATATCTTAATTTTCAAAGATCAAATCAGCTTGCTTAAATCTTTAGCCAAAATGTGCCTCTTCACGTTAAGAACAGTGGCAGCAGTGCATTCTACTTTAGAAATGGTACTACAGGGTGGGGTCACCCCCCTGAGTGAGGAGCTGAGGCTACAGAATCAGAGCAAACACTGCAGTAAGCATAATGCTTTCCCAGAAAATTCTCTTTGCAATAATTTTAATAAAACCTCTAAGGAAATTAGTAGCATTAAAGAAACAATCTCTCACTGGTTCTAACTCATTTTGATCAGTTCTCCTTGTTTTTCCAAGCTTGAATATAAAGATCAAAGAAAGCAGCTGACGTTTCTTACTGTGGAAATAAACCAAGACCACTCAAATGAGAAAAGCAAAGGCTATTTATTCTGAGCTTGCTGTAGAGAAGAAGTCAGACACAGTCACCTGTGTTTTGGCAAAGATTCAAAGGCAAGCAGAGCGGGCAATTTTTGTACTAGCAGAAAGGAAAGGTTGTGCCCTCAGCAGAAGCTGTTGGCCTGAGGAGGTTGGAGAGAACTAACAGTTGTGGGACCTCCTATGTGATGGTTTAAGGGTGCATATTTAGCTTGCTCAGGTTGTTAGGTTGAAACTGTGGACAAAAATCAGGGCAGCTGTCATTTATTAATTATATCCTACCCAGTTGGGGCTTATTATTACAGAAGTTCTTATTCAGCTTCCTATATTGCTACTAGAGATTATGGTCTGGCTTCCCACAAGTCTGATTTACAGCAGGCTGGCTTCCTCGGCTATTGGTTGTAGATAGCAGGTGTGTTTCCTGGGCAGATTCCTGGGGCACAGTTCTATTTTTACATATGGTCTAGCCATTGCCCCTTTGTGTTTTTAGTCTTATTCTCCTTGCTGAAGGAAAAGTACAATAGGAGACATCTTGCACTGGAGCAAGAGAGTAGTCTTATAGAACCGAATTTTGCTCTTTTTAGAGAGTGGGAGAAAAAGGATTTCTTCACCTGAGAGAAAGAAGACAGGCTAGCTTGCCAGAAGAAAGACTCAACCTGAGGGCTGTAAGTACTCCAATGGCAAATGAGACCCATTTTTCTCATAGACTAGCCCAGACGGACAAGAAGTCCAGTCCATGTTATCAGTCAGAAGGAGGTATAAGGGGGCACCACGTTGGATTTCCTTCCAGCCTACCTCCTGGGAAGAGTGTACTGAGCCAAGTCCTAAAGGAGTAAAATCTCTGAGCAGAAACCCAAAGTCACTGATCTCAAGAGGGTGAAAGCACCTGATGGGGAGACTTTCTGGGCAGATACAAAAACAAATATCTTGATAAACAGATACACACAAGCAGAAATGTATGTGGGTATGTATATGCCATTGATCTGTGCATAAGTATGTTAAGACACAGATCATGAGTTACCTCATTAAACATTTTCGAGCCCCAAATGGAATACCAGTCTATGTATGGGTTTAGTTTGCAATTACTCTGAAATATCAAACACTGTCCTGTGAGGGTCAGGGATAAAGCCAATTTGTAGTTATTTTGTCTTTCTTTCATATTGACAAATACTGAAAACTCACCAATTTTGCTGTGAGAAAGAAAACAAATGGGCTTTTAGTTTGAAATAATGCAAAGAATATAAAATATTTTGTCCTTTTGCCCTATTGCCACAATTGGTATCATATGGCATTCTACGATCTCAGCTCAGTAAGGGTGCACATTTAAATAGCAAACAGGAACATCCAAGGTGGTGGTTTTGTTTGATTTTTGTTTTGCTTTTTTTGCCTCATTAAAAGCTTGGAATAAAGGAGGAACTGGGATAATTATTCTAAACTTAGAATTAAAGAAAGTGAGGCTCAGGTGAGTGAAGAGGCTTGCCCAAAGTGTCAGTGCTGATAGCAAAACTAATTTCCTTCTCATTGTGGGACCCTGGTGTAAAAAGTTCACTTTTAAATCACATAATCATCAAATTCTGGACTCCCATCATTGTTTTGTGAAAATATCACTGGAATCCAAAAAGTTCAAAGTTTGATGTTGAAAAGGAAGATTAAACTATTATATTAATCTTAAGGAATTGCTTTTAGCACTTCTTTCTACTATGACATTTAGTTTTATGTAAAACTGCTAATCATCTTAATTACAGCTTAATTCTACTGTAAATTTGGTATTTTTGCTTCTTTATCCATCCATTTCATTTCAAAAGCAATTCATTGAAAACATTCAAATATTTCATCACATGGAAAGAAATGTTGAACCACTAATTACTGGATAAGTCCTATTTTTGTCCAGGTGAAGTTATTCGTACACATGGATTTCTTAATAAGAACCACAGTGTGGAGGAAAATGACAGAAAGTGCTATTCTAATCAATCATTCCTATCCACTCTGTCACATCATTGGTGAACTATTGCTGGGCACTTCTCTAGCTGTAATAAAAGTGCAATATGAAAAAAGGCAAATTTATATGTGATATTATGTGTTTACATCAGACCAGCTGCTCTGAAGAGCTCAGAAAACAGAATTCAAGACTTTTCCTTTTTTTCCCCAGTGATGAATGCAAAGAGTTAGGTAGTAGGAAAAGCAAGTATACAGTGGTTTCTTTTTCTATTTTTCTTTATTATTATTATTATTATTATTTTTAACCAGGGATTGAACTCAGGGGCATTCAACCACTGAGCCACATCCCCAGCCATTTTAAATATTTTATTTAGAGACAAGTTCTTGCTAAGTTGCTGAGGCTGGCTCTGAACTCACAATCCTCCTGACTCAGCCTCCCCAACCACTGGGATTATAGGCCCGGCCTGTACAGTGGGTTCCATGCATACAAATTCCATCTAAATTGGCCATAGAATAATGTGGATCAAACAGTTAATCTCAAAAAGGGAAGAGCAACAATCTTAATGTCTGATAGCTTTTCTCTGACTACAAGATATCATTTCTATTTCCAACTTTGCAAAGACTTTAATCCATTTTTTTTTTTTCAGTTTCTATGTAGAATACCCTCAAGGCAATTGGCACTTTGATATTTGTGATCTGGACAACAAACTACTCATTTCTAATGAAAATAAGCCCCAAAGGGAAAACTCCACAAATATTTTTCTCTAATTTCTTTCACTGAGTTGCATAACCACCGCCCCCCAGCCCCTACCCAGTGCCAGAACTGCTGGATTATAAGCTACACAATGAAGAACAGTGACAACTTGACAAAAGGGGAATAAACATAGAGGACATCTATTGAACACTGTTCCATGCCTCCAAGGAAACTGTACTCTACCTCTGTGGAACATACACTGAGAATAATTTGAATGAAAATGTGCTATCCATGGTAGTTAATAATCATTCAATGGCCAGAATCTGCATTAGTATTCTAAAAGTATTTTGGCCAAACCTGGTAGCTGACATATCTAGGTTTCTATTTTAAGATATCAATGGTTCACGATGTTCCACGCTTCAGAATATTCTAAGCTGTAATTTGGAAGTGAAAGACTATCTCCATATGCAAGTGTTTGTCAATTAAATGGTCAATGGGCCCTGTATTCCTCATAGAGCTGGCTCTCTGTATATCACAGTCATTATTGGCAAATGGTCACCTTGACATGACTTTCTTTTTAAAAGTCATAATGATGTACAATATTAACATTTCTGCTGATAAAGGTAGTTAGCAGGGTATAATACTATCATATAGCACTGAGTTTTAAACATATGATGTCACATAGGCTGCGATACCATGATGCTGGAGACCCTGTGATTAACACCCAGGCCTTACTCTTCTTAAATAAAGTAAAGCTTGAAACAGGCAGGGTTGAAATCAACTAAACAGAATTTTGAAACATTTGATTAGCAAAAAGGAGGACACAAGGCCTTAGAGCAAACACCAGGAACTCTGAGGGCAGCGGTGAGGTACCAGTAAGCGTGTGGATTTTGAGGATAGGGAGACCTCAATCCTGTCACCATTAAGTATAGGACCTTAGGCAAATTTCTTAACTTCTCTAATCCTTAATTTACTCATATATAAATGGGCACAAGAATACCTATCTTTTAGAAGTGCTGTAAAGATTAAAAATATTACATATAAAAATGTTTAGCACAGGGATGGCAGCACTTAATAGATGTTTGTCATTACATTACTATTTCAATCATATATACTACTTAAAACTTGATTTTCCAGGTCAAATTTTAGAAATTAGAAAATATGTTTTCCATGAAAACAAGGTAATAAATCAAACTTATAATCATCAGAATATAAAAATAAAGTTTATTATAGGCATTTTGCAGATAATGAGCTGAAACATGAAGAATGTACTCAGTGCCATAAGGAATGTACTCAGTCACAAGGAATAAACCAGAAATCAAACTAGGCAATGTGGCTATGGTGCACAGACTCTTAACTGCTTCCTTATACTGCTTTAGAGATGATTAAATTAGGTTCTTCAACAACCTGCAGAAACCTGTTTACTTTTAACATATTTGAACTACCACATACTATCATAATTGCCTATTTTTATCTTTATTTTTTTCCATATTTTTATTGATGCATTATAGTTGTACATAATGGTGAGATTTGTTGTTACATATTCATACATGCATATAATATAACAACATAATTTGGCCAATTTCCTATCTCTGTCCCCTCCTTCTTCCCTCTGGTTCCTTTCCTCTACTTTTTGGATCTCCCTTTGATTTTTGTGAGACCCCCACCCCTGTGATGTACAGAGAGCCAGCTGTATGAGGAATACAGGGCCCACTGATCATTTAATTGACAAATATTAGAGAAAACATACAACTCTTGACTTTCTGAGTTTGGTTTATTTCGCTTAATATAATATTCTCAACTTTCATCCATTTTCCTTAAAACTACATCATTTCATTTTTCTTTATGACCAAATAAAGCTACATTGTGTATATATATCACATTTTCTTTATCCAGCCATCTGTTGATGGATACCTAGGCTGGTTCTACAGTTTGGCTCTTGTGAATTGTGCTGCTATAAATACGAGTGTGCGTGTATTGCTATAGTACACTGACTTTAATTCTTTAGAATAAATATTAGGAGTGGTACAGCTGAACTGTATGGTGGTCCATTCCTGGTCTTTTGAGAAAACTCCATACTGATTTCCACAGTGGTTGTACTAATTTACAATTCCACCAAAAAAGTAAAAGTGTTCCTTTTTCCTCACATCCTCTTCAGCATTTATTATTGTTGGTATCCTTGATGATTGTCATTTTGACTGGAGTGAGAAGAAATCTCAGTGCAGTTTTTTTTTTAGTTATACAAGGATATAATATCTTTATTTTGTTTATTTTTATGTGGTGCTGAGGATTGAACCCAGTGCCTCACATGTGCGAGGCAAGCACTCTGCCACTGAGCCACAACCTTAGCCCCTCAGTGTAGTTTTGATTTGCAATTCCCTAACTGCTAATGATTTTTCATCTATTTGTTGGCCATTTGTATTTCTTCTTTTGAGAAGTGTCTGTTTAGTTCATTTTCACATTTATTAATTGGGTATTTGGTTTTTTGGTGTTAAATTTTTTGAGTTCTTTGTATATTCTAGATATTAAACCTCCATCAGAAAAGTAGCTAGTAAAGTTCTCCCATTCTTCATTTATAATTGTTTCCTTTGCTGTGCAGAATCCTCTTAATTTGATGCCATCCAATGTATTAACTCTCGGCATTATCTCCTGAGCTTTAGGGGTCTTATTGGGAAGGTTGTTGCCTGTCTATGTTGTTGAGTGTTAACCCTAAGTTTTCTTCTAGGAGTTGGATAGTTTCTGGTCTAATTCTTAGGTCTTTGATGAATTTTAAATTGACTTTTGTGCAGGGTGAGAGATAAATCTCATTCTTCTACATATAGATTATAGGGGACTAGGTCACACAGGTGTGATGCAAGGATGAGATATCAAGCTGAGCAGGCAGGAACACCCTGTTCTCTCTGGTCTTGGAACACCAAGACTTGGCCCTAGCCCCTTGCCAACAGATGTGCCTGGAGACTTCTCTCACCCTAGCCCTGGCTCTTTGCCAACTGATATGTCCGGCCGGACTTCTCTTCTTCTGACCTTGGCTCCTGCCAATGGGCCCAGCTTCTTGCCATTTTTCCATAGCCCTAAACTGATACCAGCCCTGGACAGGTACCGGTCCTGGCTTCTTGTCAGCCAGCCCCAGCTTCTCACCAACTAAGATGACCTTTTAGGTGATTGGTTATAAATCAATTAGGTAATCCTCTGGTTGAACACCCCTATATAAGCTTGTAACTTCCCCTCAATAAATCAGTTCCTGCATTGAGACAGAACTCCCCGGCTCAAGCGTGGTAATTGCGTGACGGATGGCTTTACCTTTCTCAGCTCATCATGTCAGGGATGCCCGGGGAATCCCCTCCTCCCCGCTGGCAGAGGGGGGAGACTGATACCTGGCTGGGGGGACCCCGACATAGATATCAAGTTTACCCAGTGCCATTTGTTACAAAGGCTATCTTTTCTCTAATGTATGTTTTTGGCTTTTTGTCCCGATTCAGATGAGTGTATCTTTGTGGATTAGTCTCTGTGTCTTCTATTCTGTTTCAGTGGTCTATGTATCTGTTTTTATGCCAGTACCATGCAGTTTTTGTTACTATAGCTCTGTAGTATAATTTGAAGTCAGGTATTGTGATTCTTCCAGGATTGCTTTTTCTGACTTAGAATTGCTATAGCTATTCTGGGTCTTTTATTCTTCCAAATGAATATTAGGATTGTTTTTTCCAGTTCCGTGAAGAATGTCATTAGTATTTTGATGGATAGTTGCCTGTTTCTATATCTCAATATATTATATTGTACCATAAAATTCACTCAATTACCTTGTACAACTCAATGGTTTTTAGTATATTCAGAGCTGTATAACCATCAACATTACTTAATTTTATTTATTTATTTAATTTTGGTACCAGGGATTGAACTCAGGGGTACTCGACCACTGAGCCACATCCCCAGCGCTATTTTGTGTTTTATTTAGAGACAGGGTGTCACTGAGTTGCTTAGCGCCTCACCATTGCTGAGGCTGGCTTTGAACTTGCGATTCTCCTGTCTCAGTCTCCTGAGCTGCTGGGATTATAGGTGTGTGCCACCACACCCGGCTCCAACATTACTTAATTTTAAAACATTTTCATTGCCCCCAAAAGTAACCCCTTAACCATTAACAGTTGCTCTCCTTTATCCCAATCTTTCACACCCTGGCAAATGCCAATCTGCTTTCTCTTTATGGATTTGCCTAAATAGGACAGTTCAAGCATGTAATATATGGTCTTTTGTGATTGGCTTCCTTCACTTAGCATCATGTTTTTAAGGTCCATTCACATTCCACCAGCAATCAGTGCTTCATTCCTTTTCATTGTAATTGTGTAATGTGCCAAATTTGTCTATCTATTCATCATTTGGATGGATATTTTGGGTTGTTTCCACTAAATTAATTTCAATACTAGCGGAGAGCTGCCTCTCCTCTTCTACCATGTGAAAAGACACAGAGAGACGGCACCATCTACGAACCAGGAAGCAAGCCCTCAACAGAAAGAGAAGGTATCATACATGTATCAGCAAGGAACCTCTCACCAGGCACTCAATCTATTGGCACTACGGATCTTGGATTTCTCAGTCTCCAGAATCCTGAGGAATACATTTATGTTGCTCATAAACCACCCAATTAATGGCATTTTGCTATAGCCTCCCAAATGGACTCAAGACTCTGACCATATATAAAGCTGGAAAAGAATACCAGCCAGGAGTCTACATGGTAAGCTAATTGCACATGAATGTTAATGTTTCTGTTCAGCTGGAAATAGAACACAAAGAAGTGTTTGAGTAGCCCATTTGGGTAGCATAGTTGTAATAGAAAATTTCACAGCAGATAAAGCACGGTGGAGGAGACTTCTTAGAAAATGAATGACGTGGGGAGATAGACAAGAAAACACAGAACAATATTTTGGTCCAAGTGCACACAGAGAGAATCCTGAACTGTCAGCTGCCTTCTCAACTTCCATTATGCCTCTTCCTTCTTCAAAGTCAGAAGACTGTGCTGCCCCTTGATAGGCCATTCAATTAAAAAGAAGTTGATCCATTCCTGACACTCAGGGGATGACCTGTTGGCTGGCTTAAGGTTTACCTCAGAGCCCCTTGCCAGTAAGTGATCCAGAGTTACTGATCTCAATTGACTGAGATTGTCTCAGAATGAAGGAAATCACCGCTCCTAGGTTGATGGAGAGATACTCTGTATTTCTTCTTGGAAGCCTGTTGCCAGCTACTATTTGGCGTTTTGGACATGACATGGTAATTATAAATAGGAAAGGGTCTCCTAGGAGGTTTCTAAAAGGCATTCAGGGCAGGCATGGCGGCTCAACAATGCTATCCAACTGCTGGCAGCCATCTTCAGTAAGCCAGAGCAGGACAAAGTTGACCAAGGAGAAAGTGTACAGCCAAGAAAATCTCCCCCTATTACACTACTGGAAAGTCTGCCACACCATTAGGCTTCTATTTATGTGAATCAATAACATTCCTAGTGGTTCAAGCCAGGTTTGATTTTCATTCCTGTTACTTGAACTTGGAAGCATCCTACAATTATAGCAGGGAAGCAAACTCACAAAGAGATCTGGAAAAAATGGGAAAGGAGAATCAAAAGAGTTCAATGTCATCTGATCTGAGGGGAGGTGAAATTTTACAAAGGAACAGAATCATTGACAGTGCTAAGTACAGCAGATTTATCAAGGAAGATGCAGTTCCTATGCTATTTCTCCTCTGGATATGGAACCTCTTAAAATTAATCTTTATATATTGTCATCATATCATGGTTTTCTCATCTTTCAAGTATTCAAAGCCTAAGTGATGGCAACCTACTTTAAAGTTGGATTGAGATAATTATAAAGTATGCTTTTATAATGAAATAGAGTAAACATGATCAAATAAGGCCAATTCAATGGAAGTATATTGAAACTTCTCTTTTCTCCAAGTAGACCAAATTAATCAGTGAAGTCTTGTAAGCCTTAAGATACACTTCACAGAAGACGTTCTTTTACAAAAAAAAATGTGAAAAAATTTAAATTTTCATCTGAAGGTAGAAAGAAGAGTATAATAATGTCCACCTATCACCTTGATTCTAGAATCACCAGTGTTTTGCCACTCCCTTCCTGCTTCCTTCACATGTTGGAAATCGATATTATCTTCCACATTGTACAAATATTCTATAATATTATCTGCTACAAACCATGTATAAATGACAGATTTCTGAGGTCAGCACATAAAGCACATCTAACTCTTAGGGTAGGTGACATTTTTACATTTTGAGTAGAAAATAATATTATTAAAACAATCAATAAATTAACCATGAGTCCCATTTTGTTAATGCATCTAAGAAGAATGAGCAAAAGTAAACTTCTGACCACGTACTTAACTAAATCATGAAGTAAATACTCAAAAGTTCAAATTTAACCTACCAACATAAAACTTTTCCTTTTTTATAGTTATTAAGTTATTCAAATTACTTAATTTCCCTATCCTACATATCTGCAACAACATTTTAAAAAATACTTATAACTTTTTTCATTCCATAGCCTCAGGATCAGTGGTTCTCAAAGTGTGGTCCAGGAACACCTTGTAGTTCCCTAGACTCTTTGAGGAGATTGGAAAGATCAAAACTATTTTCCAAATAATACAAACATGTCCTTTTCTCTTTTCATGCTCATTTGAGCACAGATACATAGTGGAACTTTCCAGAGGATACATGATGTATAACACTAGTGCTCTAATATATATTTGAAGAAGATGTGAGACTATTCCCAGTTTCTATGAACCCAATATTTAAAAAAGATTTGTAAAAATCTTTTACAAATTGTTTATAAAACAATTCCAATATTATCACTACATTTTGTTTTGAAAATATAATTATTTTTTTAAAAAAGTTATTTATATTAATATGTAATGGGGTTATTATTATTTTTAAAGAATTCATACATAAAAATGAAATTTTATTTATCTTAATTTCTAAAGATTACATGGGTAGATAAAACCTACATAAACAAAAATTTCTTGTCTGTTGAATAACTTTTAAGAGCATGTGGGAGTCTCAAGTCTCTAAGTTTGAGAACCACTATTCCAGATAAATTCCCTACTTTATTCTTCAAATGATACCTTTAGCTAATGGGATGAAGAGATTCCTTTTCTACTGTTTTTTGAAAAAATGACTGGAAATAAAATGCATCCTCTCCCTGACATTTCTTTTCATGATTAACATTCTGATTTTGAACAGGAAATAGGCAAGATATTAGGTGGGAACAATACCTAAGTTTAACACTCACCTTCACTAATTCTGTGTAGCCTGTCTCCCTTGGGGTCCACCAAGGCTGAGCTCTCAAGCCATTCACGTTGTAGAGCGAGCGCTGCCAGATGGATGCAAAGTGTCCTCTCTTGTGCCCGAGCTCATACCACTTGTATGCCTGAAAGAACAGAAAGAATATGCTCCACAGTACTCTTTAAATGAAATGTTTTAATTAATTTTCAAATTAAGATATTAAAAATAAAGTATTATAAACTGGGTACTGTGGCATGTGCCTATAGTACCAGCTACTCTGGAGGCTGAGGTGGATGACTGCGTGGACCAGGAGTTCGAGACTCACCTGGGCAACACAGATTCTGAGAAAGAAGGAAAGAAAAAAGAAAGAAAGAAAGAAAGAAAAAAGGAAAGAAGAAAGGAAGGACAGATGGACGGACAGACTCATCTGCTCCTTATGTAGTAGTAAAACCATTGCAAGTTGAAAACATTCTAAGTTGAAAATGTATTTAGTCCACCTAATCTACAGAACATTGTAGTTTAGCAACACAGTTCACTGTAAAGTGTTGGCTGTTCCTCTTTGAGGTTTCATGGATGACTGGGATCTGTAGTTTGCTGTCACTGCTCAGCATCATGAGAGTATTATATTACATATTTCTAGCCTGGGAAAACATCAAAATTTGAAATAGAGTCTTACTGAATATATATAGCTTTTACATCATCATATAGTTGAAAAATCTTGAGTCCACCCACCCAGAGTTGGGAACTCTCTGTACTTTGAGATATTTAAATAAAGAGCTTTCCTGTTAAGTACCCAAATCTGTTGAGATCTGGTGAAAACATTAACTATCGTGCCGAGTTTCTGATTATGACCTTTAGTGTAACTGAACACGTGTATTTTATTTTCACTCAAGCTGTAAGCTCTGTGAACACTAGATGATTCATTTCCCTACTCATTTTGTCTCCCCCGATTGTCTAGCACACTGTACAGCTGTTTGTTGAACAGATAAGCAACTAAAGACACCAAAGAAGACTACGCTTATGTTTTAGCTTTCATCTCATTAGTTCTGTTATTGTTTCTTTTAAAAGGAATGATCTAAGACTTTACTGATTATTTCAAAGACACTGGCATTTACTGAATTGGGGTGTTAAAATGTATAATGATTTCTTTTCATGTGTACTTTCTTTCCATGTTCATATTTAAGGAAGCTACTCCATCTATCCCAGGGTGAGAGAGTATAAACCCTCCACTAAATTAAGTAAACAGAAAGGCAACATTGTTCTGAGTTGACAAAAAATATAATGATAGCCCATTTTCAATCTTTAAAAAGGGAACTTTTGTTTCTAATAAATATATTTTTCTGCCATAAGGGACGCATTTGTGGCTCTAGGCTGGCTGTAACATGATATAACTGGCCTCCTGGAAGACTAACCGTTTCAGGGACCGCTGGCTCTGGACCTCCATATGGCTCCTCTAAATGACCCCTCAGCCAGCCATATGCTCCCAAGTGGCCCTCCCACATGCTGCACTCCCACCCTCTGCCATGCATGCCCCATTGTGTTCGGCATGGCAGGTTTTCCTAGTGGTGCACTGAATATCATCCTCAACATTCCTACAAGTCTGATGTAGTGATAGCTTTTGAACAGTGTATATTCTGATCACTAAAAAAGCATTTCGTATCAACTTGAATATCTTCTTTACAAAACTACAGATCTACTTTAGATATAAAAGTAGTAATTTTTAAAAGCATATGAACATTCATATTTCAAATTTTTCATTGCTAGAAAGCTGAAGTGTGATAGCAATGCTACCTTATGTTTTGAACAGCATTTACAGTTTACTCTTTTATATGTGTAATCTCATTCGATCTGTCCAAATATTCCATCTTAAAAAATGTGGAAACTGAGGTTTATAAAAGTTAAATATCTGTACTAGAATCCAGGGCTCCTGCCAGTTTATTTAACTGTCTTTCTGTATTGACATCATTTAAAAGAAAAAGCTATTAAGAGATGTTCATATTTAATTATCTTTCTCATTAATGTCTCAAATTAAAACACACATACTAATCATTGTTATGTATTTTCCTTGATGTACATGGAAGTTGTAGGAGAGTTTTTTTTAAAAACAGAAAGCTAAAATGGTGCATTATTGTAGGATTAAAAAAAAAGAAGAAGAAATTCCATTTACCTCTACGGTTAATTTGACTGTGTGGTTTTGTCCAATTTGGATTTAGGATTTTATTTAGGATTTTATTTCCTAAATCTTTTACTTTTTTGGTGTTAAAAAGTGAACAGCAATATTAAGTATAATATTTTGGAAAGTCTGACACCCATTAAATTTTGAGTCATCAGCCATTCATTTTAAGGACTAGGCAAAAATAACTACAGGAAAACCAAAACAGCAAATGGTGCAGCTCTGGTTCAGGAGCTGCTCTGCCTGGGTCTTCAGTCCTCACTGTGCTGGATGCGTGGGCAAGTCCCTCCACTTAACAGGAACATGTCTGTCCAGAAAGTCTGTTCTGATGCTCAGAGTAAGTATACCTATGTCAAATAGGACACTTCATTTGCACTTCTCTGTCCCTTAACATTTGGGAGAAACCAAATCATGAAAATAATATGTCAAGAGTTTTTAAAAATTGTTGTCATTGATACATAGGGGACCTAGTGAATTCCCTTTGTTTTTTAAATATGCAAACTACCTTACAATAAAAATTGCTATAAAATCGATAACCAATTTAGAAAATTTCCTCCTTACTATTTCTTATCTGATTAGGAATTATATACATCTAATCAGAATTACTAAAATACATAGTTAGGGGGCGGAGGATGTAGCTGAGTGATAAAGCACTTGCCCAGCATGTCTGAAGCCCTGGGTTCCATTCCTAGTGCCACAAAAGAAAACAAACAAATGAAATAGACTGTAAAACCACCAGGGTTATTTTCTTAAATGTGTTTTAAGTCAATGTCGTCTCTATTCTTATGGAATTATTGCTATGTGTGGTTTTCTCTCTCACACCCACCTGAACTCAGAAAAATCTGCACCATGTTTGTGCAATGGACCTGCCACTGGCCCAGCTGGACCTGCTCTGTCTGTAGTGTGCTACGCTGAGGGACCGGGAGACACGCTTCTGGTGAGAACAGCTGGCAGCAACTTGCCTGTGGAGGAGTATAAATGCCACTTTGTGCAAAGGGGCTTTATTTTGCACACTGGTTTTTTGAGCACAGGGTAGCCTACAAAAAGAGTTAGACTAAAGAAAGAAACAATGCCAGGTTCTTATAGCTGTCACTAAGGTAGCAGGTGACACTCATGAATTAACACCCATGAATGGGAAGGCAAGTGAGATGGCTGCCAAAGAGTTCAGAAAGCCAATCCCAGGGCTTGCCCTGACTAGACTGAGGGAGTGGAGGGTGGGGAAAAACTGATTCAAATCTTAATCTTGGAAGTTGGCAATATTATGAAACGAAAGATGGAACCTAGGCGGAAACCAGCTTGGAGGAAGACTAGTGAGTTGTCTGTGTGACATTTTTCAGACATATATATGAATCTGGACCTGAAAACTGAGACTAGATAGGAAGCCAGAATGTGGATTTAGAAGCCATGGAAATATGGGCAACCCTTGATGTTAAATGGCTGCACGACTCCCGTCCACTGTTACAAAGATTTTCCTAAAATCCATTTTTTGGCTATGGGTTTGCTTCTTATGTGTGCACCTTCTCTTATCTAGAGCAGGCTCCATGCATAACAACATTTAGTGTGGTTGCTTCTTGATATGCAAACTCAGAAATGGAGGAATTTCTGAATTTCCGTTTGAGGAATATCAAATGGGCTTCTACAGGCTTGTCTCTGTTCTCCTGTAAGCCTGAGTCCTTCTGAACTTTTTAAACTGAAGAACTGCGTTGATCTTTGCATATTAATGACAATTAAGCTGTTAGAATAGTCCCATGGGTTCAAATGCCAAGCCCTTCACAAGTGGTTAGAAGTGAATTCTTTGTCCTTGAAGTAAAGGCTGTTTTCATCTAAGATGTGAGATAAATCAGACTTCTTTTATCTATCTTTGCCCTAGACCCTGAAATGTTCAAAGATAATCTAATTAGTGACAATTATATTTATACTAGTCAGACATGAACATTTACCCAGTGTTAGATACTGTAGCAAAATCTTTCTTATCCCTTTCATTCAAAGGAGGTAATGACGATTTACATCTAAAAGACTGAAAGAATAAAAAAATGATAAGTTACCAGCAATTTGTTCTCCCTTCTTTCTCATTACTCTATTGTCTCATTTTATTTTAGCTGACTGATCAGTAGGTTAGAGGGGGAAAGGTACAGATTAATAAAAATGTATACAGAAAATGGTGTCAATTATTCAAACCACTACAACCACAAGTTTGTTCATGTCTTTAGGAGGCAATTACCCCATCAAAAACTCCCTTGCTTCTCTGAGCCCCCAATTGTCCAGGTGAACCTATGATCTTATTAAATTTAGAAATCTAAAGCTGTGTTATCATTAGATAACAATTTAATGCACATATGGAATATAATGGTTACAAAGATTCACTCACTTTGCCTTTTCATTCACTGACTTTAAAGATAGCTGAGCCTAGAATCCCTTTAATAGTGCAGGACAGGAGAGGTGGGTTTTGCCACATCATTTGTGATGGACTGTGAAAGGAGTTTGAAACTTATAGTACCAGATGTCATGACTGACATTCCAATATTACATTTACAGAATTGACAACTATACTCAAGAAAAAAGAAATAATCACAAAGAAAACATGTAACTTGTTTTAGTTATGCCATTCTTTTGTGTCAATATCTATCATTACCCTAGCTACAAATGTTCATCTTACACTGTATTAAATATTTCAGAAGGAAGCTATACAATTAACCATTAGGATCAGTGTGCTTAGGGATCAGCAGAACAAAGACTGCTTCTGAAATTTCAAAATGAAACAAAAATTAATCTAGATAAGCTATTAAAATATTTTAAATATTTAAACATTTTCAGAAATATTTCTTCATTTCACATTTTTAAAGGTACTTTTCTAAAGTAATATCTCTCTACCCACACAGACAGACATATACAAAGACACAGGTACATAAAAACAGCTTTCTATTGCATGTACATGTGAGCATGCATGTGCGCAAACGCTCACACACACACACACACACACACACACAAAACCAATTTAGAGAACTTTCTTGTGATTATTTAGCTGATTGTTTACAAAAATCCCATAAAAGCCAAATCTCAAAAATCTTTTAGAGGATTAACTGAGAGTTGTTGGGTTGTTTCAAACATAGTTTAAATAGCTATGTAGTTAAATTGCTATTTTCAGAAGTGTATTATCAATTGCAACATTCTAGAAATAATTACTCCTACACACTCTCCTCTATTTAGGAGAACAAGAAGTCACAAACCCCTTACCTCTTTATTCCCAACCCTCTGCATGGCATCTCCCAGGTGGAAATAGAATCGCCCATCATCAGTGCCTGGATCCCCAGATTCTATTCCTTCCTGTGGAAATAGAATCGCCCATCATCAGTGCCTGGATCCCCAGATTCTATTCCTTCCTGTAGAAAGGACAGTGTTATTATTTGGGACAAAATTAAATACCAGATTTCATTCCTTGACTTACATAAATTTTCCTACCCATGCAATATGGGATATCATACAGGAAAGTTGAAAAAACCAAATATGCATCTCAATATTAACATTTGGCAATGAGGTTACTGGTTAATATTTACAGTGCAAAAATAAAAAAAAGGTCATAAAGCTAAAATTAGCAATAATGTATTACTAATTAGTATTGATAGTCCATCAAATTAGTATGCTATTTTGTGTATACTGTATGGGAGCAATCATACTTTAATATTCCAAATAATTTTTGTGGCTTCGTATCTCTCACATTTATTTTGCTTTCCAAATCTGACCATATGTCATCTACTGTCTTTTTATTCATGAATCAAAATGTTTAATTTCTCATGTCTGAAGTGATGGCAGCCCAACTGCAAGTAATATTTATTTCTTCTCAGAATAAATGCATCATGACTTTTTAATGAAACTTTTTATGAAACAAATGAAATGATTAAAGCCAATTTAGATCTTAGAAAGTAATTCTGATTAAATAATTCCTATTCTAAAACATTTAGCAGATTTCTTCCATCTCCCACACAAGGATTGAAATTGAAATTTATGTTCAAAAAAAAAAAAAGAGAGAGAGAGAGAGAGAAAGACAGAAAAAACATTAAAGCAAGAGAATGAATTTAGAAAATCAAAAGGACAAATGTCAAAAATATTTAAATGTCAAGGACTACTGTTCTAAAAATCTGCATCTCTGAGGCATCTTCATAAGAAACCCATTATCTTTCACTAAGAAGAAATTTTATTTGCATAATATTGAAAAGTAGCAAGTAACAAGATAGACTGGCACACAAACTTTCGTGTTTGTGAACAAACCATCCTGGCTTTTGCTTTCTTGTGTCTAAAGCTGGGAAAATTCTATCAGGTCCTCCTAGGTCAAAGGAAAAACAAGAACACTTTAAATCAGAGAAACCTGCATGTCTGCAGGATGCTAGCAAGGAATGGACAGGTTTACAGAGGCCCCGTGACAGCTGGGTCAGACGAGGGGACACATGCCATCTTCAGGGGGGGCACTGCTCAGCTCTGTGTCCCAGTGTTGTGGTCCAGATATGACTTTTCAAAAAAGACTAGAAATCTGCAAAATGATACAAAATGTTCAAGTTCTCAAATAAGGCAAGAAATTAGAATTGTTTTAATAGAATTGTATAGGCCAAATAAAACACACAAACTATTTGCAATCAGTGGGTTGCTGTCTGGAGTCAGACTGGACTTATGTTGAATAAAGAGATCACAGACGTGGATGTTGCTCCTATAGAAAATGTTTATAGTCATTCTATCAGCTACATGTTAAATATGGTAGCTACTATCCATTTGTAACTATTTAAATCAAAATTAATTAGAACTAAATAAAATTTAAAATTCACTTTCTCAGTCATGGTTACCATGTTTTAGGTGTTCAAAGGTCACATGTATCTAGTGGCCACCATAGGAGACAACATAGATTAAAAATATTTCATTATGATGGAAAGTTCTATTGCACAGTCCCTGAGTAGAGCAAATGTGATACTTGTGAATTCACAATGATTCAGTTAGACAAGTGAGAAAAAAATATGACATATTTTTTATTTTACTATTTTTAGCTATCAGATAGGCTTTTGGAGGGATGTTTGGCCTATTCAAATTGTATTTATTACTTCATTTTTTATACGCAACATCAGCTCTGTTCAGAGTAGACTTAATATATAATTAACTCATAAAAGACACGTTTACTGCATTGTCCATATTTTAAAATATAGTGTCAATCACTTTTGTCTACTTTTTAAAATTTTTATACAATTTTCATTTATCTAAAATTGTTTTTTTTAATGTATTTTATAATAGACTTTTGTCTACTTTTTGACACTTAAAAAACTGTAATAGTGGGATGGGATGGGGCATCACTCTATATCCAGTTAAAGGCCAGCATAGGCAAATTAGTGAGATGAGACCCTGTTTCAAAATGAAAAATAGAAAAGGTATGGTGGTGTGGCTCCATAGTGAAGCACCTATGGGTTCAATCTGCACTAAAGAGAGGACAAAAAAAAAGCAACATTAACATCTTCAGTTTTAGGGGTTTCTTCATAAAGTCTTTTCCAAATAGTCTCTTCCTATAATTACGGTGGAGGTCCATGCTGCCTGTGAATGCCACAGTAAGAGAGTGTACATTCTGAGGATGAAAAGCCTCAGCAGTGCATGCCAATCAATTTACAAGGCATAATCAAAGATGTCCAAATGACTCAAAAGAATCAAAAGATGAAAAGAGAGGAAGAGCAATGACAGTTACCTTTAAATAGGGGATGCTTTCAGCAATCTTGTTCTGTGCCTTCAGGATAAAGCCGTAATGCACTTTTGCAAAGCCATCATTAGGTGTCATGTTCAGCACCTGAACTCAAAGAAAACAAAAAGCTATTGTGATATACTACAAATTGCACAAATGACTGTCAAAACAAATTTTAATTAGTTTTGCTATACTTAAACTGGATTATGATGTTACAGCTGAAAACACTATGACATTTTGTCTCACTGTAGTCATTAAACTTCAATGGCCCTATTTCCTCTCAACTCAATGTACGTTTTACATTTATATATTGGTTCTTCAAGAATAAAGAAATGAATGAAATGGCAATAACTGCTGAAGCATTGCTTTAACAACGCAAATCAGCAAAATGTGTCAATTGATTTGACTTCAATTTCTTTTAGTGAATAGGGAAAAATGCTTTAAATTTGCTATGTTTGAAGCCAACTCTAAATGGTTATTATAGTTTGCTTTATATAACATGCTTTATCTGTTGTCTTAATTAAGAGAAAATTTATGTTTGCATTCATATTATATAAGGATCTATTAATTCAACAAAAATTTTAGTGCCCAGACTGTTTTAAGCACTGAAGATAATATTGGTGAGTAAGTTCAGTATTCTGTGATAAAACTCAGGCAACTATTTCATACAAACCACATTATTGTTTATCATTATATGCATGTATTAGGGTTTAATGATAAATTATGTAAATGCTTTTAATTAAATATAAGCAATTGGAAATCAAACACCATTCAACTTGTAAAGATGCTTACACAAACTAATTTACAGAACAAGAGCAAGATGAAGGTTTGAGTCAGGTGGATGTACAGATAAGATACACATGCTGTCTCTTCTTTACACTCTTGATCTTGAGTAGGAAGAGAAGGTCATAGACACCAAGGGGACTTACAGAAGGATTGTGTGCATAGAGGGCACATTACACTTTGTTGACTCTACATGGTGCACACTGCCTATACTTCAGGGTTTCCCACTCAGATTAGGTCCTGAACCTCATCCATTTGTAAATTCAGCCAACACAATTTTCAAAGCATATCTAAGACTGTAACAACTGTTACTTCCTTCAGTGATGCTGCCCTGGCTCAGGCCTCATCATCTTTTCCTGACCTTCTTATAGGAACCTCTTGACTGTGGGTCCTCTGTACTCCTGCAGTCCATACCCTACATAGATCCCTGAGGAACTTGCTTAATTGTAAGTCAGATCATATGCTTCCTCTGGTCCATTCCACTGAGTAAAAGACTGGGAACCATTGCCAAGGCCTCCTTTGGGCTCTTCTCCTCTTCTCTGGACTCCACTCTTGCCCCTGCTCCTCTGAGGCATGCTGGACTCCTTGTTTCATAAAGCAAGCCAAGGGCACTTCTGCCTCAGGACCTTTGCACTCATAGTACTCTGCCGCAAACACTCTTCCCTCAGACAGATGGCTTATTCCCTTACCTGGATGAAGAAACCCTTGCTCAAAGGTCACCACCTCAGAGAAACCCACCCCTGACCCCAGCCCCATTGCTAATCATCCTTCAACTTCTCTACTTTGGCTTATTTTTCTTCTTGGCATTCATCATCACATCTGACCTATTTATATTTTTGTCTTCCCTTAGTAAGACATCAGCTCTACAGGAATTGTGTCTCTTTCATTCATCCCTAATGCCCAGCACGCAGGGGGTTCTCAAGATTTTGGTATTCAATGCATAGATGGATATATGGTGGGCTTTCCTCCCTAAGTAGATCTCTGAAAGTGCAGGCTCTGCCTTTTCTGCATTTCCCCCAGCACTGACCTTATGCTAGATGCTTAGCAGAGCTCAGTACTCCATATTTCTGGAATTGGAGAGAATTGACACAGATCATGCTTCTGCCAGCATAGCCATGCAGGGATTATTATAATTATTACAGCCACACAGATGACATTTCTGTCTATTGCAGGCACACAGCCACCATCTCAAGTCATTAACAAATGGAATCATTTGCTAGGCATTTTAGAATATAAAGAATTCTAGACCACTGACATAGAAGTTGGAGTGAGATATACTCTCTTTTCTCTGGGTGCTCTCAGTCAAGTGAGGGAGATAGATTCACAAGAAGAAAATGACAATACAAGATATTAAATGTAGCTAGAGAAATAGGCAAGAGGCATCAGTATCTATAGAGAAGGGGCACATAACCCACCCTGGGTAAATGTGACTGGGGCAAGGTCTGAAAGGCATGTAGGGATGAATAGGAGTTCACCAAGGAAGTGGCAGATGGGAGACAATGAGGAAAGGCATTCAAGGCACAAGAGAGAGTCAGTAAAAAGGGATAGTGAGCCAAGCACAGCAAAAGGGAATGTTGTTCAATTATAAACAAATGTCAATGAAGAGACTGGAGAAGGGGACAGAAGTTGCAACAAGTCACAAAAGGTCCAGATTAGTAAATGCATGGTATAATCCTTTGGGGAGTAAAAAAAAAAAAATCACAAACACCTCAATTTATATCTATCTCTGAAATATGAAACAGGCTGTGGCTCTCCTCTATGTGCATGGTGGAATGTCCTGGGTCACATCTCGTATGAACACTACAAGGAGGACAGATTGCAGGCACCCAGGGCAGCTGACAGTGCTGCCCTCCCTGCTTGATTCTTTACATGTAGGTACCGTGCTGACTGCAGTTTGTAGGTGGATGTGTAATGAATGTGCAGGTTGTGTTGTCTAGTTGAAACCAACAAGCAGATATACAAAATTTATAAGAAACCCAGTATTATGGTTTGGATATGAGGTGTCTCTTGAAAGCTTGTGTATGAGACAATGAAGGAATATTCACAGGTGAAATGTTCAGGTTATGTGAGCTATAACCTAATCAGTAGATAAACCTCTTTGATGGACTAATAATTTGAAAGAACTCCCATATTTGGTGGTAACTACAGGCAGGTAGGTGTGGATGGAGAAAGCAAGTCACTGGGGGCATATCTTTGGGGTTTGTATTTTGTCCCTGGAGACTCCCTGTCCTTGTCACCTATGTGTCATGTGTTGAACAGATTTCTTTTGCCATGTCCTTCTCCCATGATATTCTGCCTCACCTCAGGCCCAGAGCAATGGAGTGTAACGACCATGGACTGAACCTCTGAAACCATGAGCCCTAATAAACTTTTCCTTTTGTAAAATGTTTTTTGTCAGGTATCTTATTCACAGTGACAAAAAGCTGACTAACATACCCAGATTGAGCCAATAGTAATAATACTATCTTTCTCTCTTTCCATGTCTATCTTTCTCTATTTCCATATCTATGGATCCATCCACACATATACATAATACACACACATAGCTCAGAAAATAGCGATAACAACAAACTAACATTTCTACTCCCACAACAAATTCTACCTAATACATTATTAGAATTAAAAAAAAAAAATACACTGTACCTACCCCCACTCTTAATCTGGGGTTTTACTTACTTTCCACAGTCAACCACTGTGGAATAGAAAATTATAGAATAGAAAATTACAGGAATAAATAATTCATACAGTTACAGAAATAAACAGTTCATAACTTTTATAACTTTTAAATTGTGTGACACTGTAATTAACATGATAAAACCTGGACCTGTTTCATTCTCTCCTGTTTGGGACTTGAATCAGTGTATCCATGCTACCTTCCCCACCAACCCATTCGTTACTCAGTAGCCTTCTTGGTCACTAGATAAACTGTGGCAGTACTATAGTGTTTGTGTTCAAGTAACCCTTATATAATATGCTATATATAATAATATTATGTGTAATATGCTATATATAATATGCTAGTGGCTTAGGTGCCACTATCTTGCAAGGGAAATAGAGGAGGAATCCTCAAAAGCTACAGATGTGAGTAAGCCACATCAAACCATTTTATAGTCAGTCTCTTTGTTGAAACTAAAAGCAGCAAAAGCCCAGGATGATTTTTATAAATTTAAATAAAAAATAAAAAAATAAAAAATAAAAATCAACGTGAAGAAAAATATAAAGTTGCAATATTCGTTTTCTGAAAATGACCTTTGATAGAGACATGAACACATTAGGATAAACTTTGGTTAAGGAAAAAGAATCCATTAGATACAGCTTATTAACTTAGAAGTGAGAGGAGGGGGAAAATGACAAATTCCATACTTATTTTTAGCCTATTAATGCTTCTTTAACAAGAAACCCACTCAATTGTATAATGTGGCTATATTTTAGACTTTCTGTATCCTATTATGCTCAATCAGGTGAGATTATGACTTACAATGTATAAACAACAGCAGGTAAATTTTATTTTTCAAGGTGAAGTAAAATCCTTCATGTATCTGAGATTTAGTGTCAGGGAGCAAGGATGTCTATACTGAAGGGAGGGTTTAGAAAGGGGTCAGGACATGTCCACAGTGGGTTAGACACTCTCACACTCTTAGCTCCAGCCCAAACCCAGCCAGCACTTGGTTGGACTTTTTGGATGGAAGGGAGGGAGAAAGGAATGCAGGAAGGAAAAAAAGGTGAGAAGTAGGAAAACAGGAAAGAATTCTACAAGGAAGGATGGGCGGGAGAGAGGAAGGCGGAAGGCAAGAAGGCAGGCAGAAAGAAATTCTACAGTTCTATCTTTGTGGTCTCTGACAGTGGTAGAATCATGGATATGTCTGCTACAGTGTGATAGTTCTTCAATTCACAAGATCCTGAATAAATGAGACACATGAGGTTTCCCTTAATCAAACTCTGCAAGACAAGGATCCCTGAGTGTGTTCTGGCCATTAGCAAAGACAATGTCTGTTTTAGTCTGATTTTTACTGCTGTGACTAAAACACCTGACAAGAACAACTTTAAGGAGGCAAAGTTCATTCGGAGCTCATGATTTTGGAGGTCTTAATCCATAGATTGTCGACTCTAATCCTTGGGGCACAAAGTGAGGCAGAACAGCATGGTTGAAGTGTGGGGCAGAGGAAAGCAGCTGGGAACTTGGGACCCAGGAAGTAGGGAGAGCTCTGTTCAATAAGGACAAAATATATACCCCAACAGCTTGACCCCTGGGACCCACCTCCTCCAGCCACACTCAACCAAGTAAATCCCTATCAGGGGACTAATGCACTGAGTAGATTAAACCTCTTGCAGCAACCCAATGATTTCACCTTTAAATTTTCTTGCATTGTCTCACACATGAACTTTTTGGAGACATCTAACAGCAACACCATAACAATGTCCTGTAATCATCTCATGACCTGGAAAAGGTCTGTAGTAGATGGAGCATATTTTCAGCATTGTGGATTCAAATCCATCTTGTGTTTTTGATGCCCTAAAAACAAAGGTCTTATTTCTATTTTCTCAGAAAATATAAGAATTAGGACAAGGGTAAAAAGATAACTGCTTCAAAATTCAATGATTTTCAATTAAGAACCAAGAGCAATAAACAGCCACTTTTTAAGTGGACTGAGTCTCTGGACAGTGTATAAAACTGTTCAACTTAAGAGCATTTTACAAATGAAGGAATCATAACCACTAACAAGGAATAGTAGCATCTTGATGTAAATTGTGCTAGCTTGAAAACCATTGATCGGCAGGCCTAAATGAAAGCAAAAGGAAACAAGTTCATCTTTCTTTTATAGAAAGGCATTCACTTTCCCCAGCTGCAAAGTTCATTGAAGGTTCTGATTTAACAAGTGCTAACCCCAAATTTAAATCTTCTGATCAAGGAAAAAGAAGCAAGGTGAAAATAAAGTTTAGAATATGTCAATTACAATAATACTTACATGTTATTTAATTTAACTTAAAAAGAATGAGAGACTGGGTACATGATATGGAATTTGCAAAGAGCATTAGAACTTAATGTTCAAGATAGTTGGACATAGTTAACAGAAGATTGATGCTCACCTCCTCATACACCTTCTTGGCATTATCATTGTCTCCTATCAAAAGGTATCCCACTCCAAGGTCATTCTTTAAAGAAGTATCACTGGGAAATAATTGAACTAATCTCTGTAGGGTAAGCAGGGAACCTCTCATGTGACCTTATTTGGGGGAAGAAAAGAAAAAAAAATAAAAAGAGATTATATACACTTTTGGATTGAGACTACAATTCAGTAGAAATTATTCAACCAGCTAAAATCTGTTCTTTATAGATTAATGTTTTATTAAGTGAATTTCATGATACAGTTGCAATGATGTCAATAATTGCTATAAATACTGAACATGATATTGATTAAAGACATTTTAAAGACATGCTCATTCTCTAAGTTCATCAACACTTACCTTTTTATGTTAAATTCCCTCTTAAAAAAAGTTTTAGTTACCAATTTCTTGTGAGAATGTTTTGCAGAGATATTTTTGGCTTATTAACTTTAAAATTACAGATAGAGGATAGACAATAAAATTCTAATTAATTTCAGGGTAAAGAACCTGTATAAAGCTTAAAAAGGCACCAAGTTACATGGGGCAGCACTTAATTGTGACAATCTCCAATCAAAAGTGTACACATGTCTAAGTACTGTTTGTGGAGCAAAGGATAGATCACCTAGTATTATGAGACCCTCTGGTGGACAATGGGATACTATGCACAACATGAAATCATGAATCATAAAAATCCAGTTTCAATTTACTGTTAATTCTGTCTGAATGAAAATTTAAAGTATCTGGGGCCACCTGCCATTACTCCTGCCATTACTCCTTGCCATAGCTGGAAAGAAAACCTACATAAGAGAAAATGTGCTAAATAAGATTATCATCCTCAGAAAAAACTAATTACCTAAAGCACTTAGTTGGCCACAAATTGGATATTAGCCAAGAGAGTGTGGCAGGACAATCAAAAAGCTAAGCTGTCTACTCTACAAACAACCTATCTGGCACAACTTTGTCCCCATGGCCTGGTCCCACTGCTGACCAATTGTATTCTGGTTAGAATTCCCAGATGGGTTGATCAGCCAGTCATTTCCTTGCTAACAAATCTGGGCCTACAGTTTTGCCCTTTTCTTTCTCCCTGCCTGCCCACCTAGGCTCACCGCTTTTCTTCTCCTTCTAAACTTCTCCTATTAACCACAACACAGGCACAGATAAAAACCCTGTGCAGCCTGTGCATCATGGACCCTGCCTATCAAGAGCCAACTGCACAATCTTGCAAATGGCCAACTGCCTCAGATCCTCTTCAAGTGAACTCCATTTCCATTCGCAGGAAAGGTCCATATTCAAATACCAAAGGACTGTGATGGAGGAGGGTTAGATTTCTTCACAGGCAGTCTTCTTCTAAGGGCTGGGAATAGGATAGGACAAGTGAGCACTCAGCACAAAATTTAAAATTTAAGAGAGAGCTGAAAAATCCATAATTCTGAGTTGAATAATATTTTAATGCATCCTTTTAAAAAATCAAGTTAATGTGAAAACATCCAAGGCGAACAAAACACCAGCATTTTAAAGTTAGAATCAGTGAAGAGTGCTAAGCAGCATGATGGTGGAGGTGAAGGCGGAGGCAAAAGGAAAACTCAGTAATACTGATTGTGCATCGTAGGCAGTACCTCCTCTGCCACCCTGAGTCCAGCCTGGCCTCTCCTGTCCTATTCTGTTTTTGTGCTGCACACTCTTCTTTCTCTGATTTGGACTTCATGGACATAAATCTAATTGAAGGTTTCTTGTAATTTTTATTGACACTTGGGCTCTGCTCCAATTACAGTTTCAGTCATCTACAAAAGTGACATTACTACCCTTTATTCCATGTCTCAGAGAAGTGATAAAAGGGTCAGCTAGGCCTGGACTGTTACTTACTTGAGCCTCCACCAAGTGAGACTGAGAACCCATCCATGCAATGATGCAGCCAGCCAAGTACCCATCTCAGCAGTGACACCTGGCATAAATATTTCCCTGCTTGTTTAAATGTTGGGCAGTGATCCTATACAACTTACAACTAGAGAATTGATATGTTATCCTCTATCTAAGTACAATGAGTCAATTTACACTGTCAACATGTAAGCCTAAATAAAACAAGAATAAAAATTTAAAAAAAAAAAATAAAAATAAATGTTGGGCAAAGAGAATCACAGGCCTGGCTGAAAGGAAGGTAGTTGGTCCTCTTTGCCCTTGATACTGGTAACCTGGGTCAGTCAAGAGTGTGCTCTTTCCATGTTCTAATGTTGCTTTTAAGTCTCTGCAAATTTACTTTATGATTAAAAGTGTATTTTCTAGCATTTTCCTTCGAATAGGTTCAAATTTTACATGTACAACTTTGGAGTACTGGAACTCCCAACATTCCTCTACAAAAAGTATGCTACTGAGCCGGGCGCAGTGGCTCACGCTTGTAATCCCAGAACTTTGGGAGGCTGAGACAGGAGAATCGTGAGTTCAAAGCCAGCCTCAGCAATGGCGAAGTGCTAAGCAACTCAGTGAGACACTGTCTCTACAAAAAACACAAAATAGGGCTGGGGATATGGCTCATTGGTCGAGTGCCCCTGAGTTCAGTCTCCAGTACCAAAAAAAAAAAAAAAAAAAAAAAAAAAAAAAAAAAAGTATGCAACTGATAATTTCAACCTCCAGGAACCAGTCTCCAATACCAAAAAAAAAAAAAAAGAAGTATGCTACTGATAATTTCAACCTCCAGGAACCAGTTTGGTATAGTTAAAAGTGAAAAGAATCTGGCACCACAAGAATTATTAATTTGTTAGCTATGGTTCCCTGGGCAAGTTATCTAAGCTCTCTACATTCTATTTGCCTCAAATGGAGGAGGGCAAAGAAGGTGTAAAAATGCTATGTACGTCTTTGTATTTATTGAAGCTGAGATTGCTATTTCAGTTTTAGAGATGGTCAATCTAAGGTAGTTGATAAACTACTTGAAATTAGTAATAGACCTCAGGTTTCCTTCAGGTTAATTATCTCTCAGAGTGTGCATGGCCTCCAGGCTGGAGACAGAAACATGCTGTTTCTTGCTGAATTAACTCTTAACTGCATCTCACCTAGAAATTGCTGTCGTTCCGAGCGCCGCTTCAGACTCAGCTTCACCAGATCTGTGGGGACATCAGGCAGGCTGGTCACCTCTTGGTAGGTCTCAATCGCCTTGCGCAGTACCTCATTGCTCCTCCTCTTCTCAGCCAAATCATCTTCACACTAGAGGAAGGCCCAAGACTGCATCAATGTCCCATGACAAGGTACACTTCTACGTACCCAAAATATTCATAAAAAGTTAACTTCTGGACATAATTTACAAGAAATTCAAGACAATTCTTATCAAAGAGATTCTTATCAAGAGATAAGATACAAACAAAAGACAACAGAACAATATAATCTCTACTAAGCTACAGATGAAAAAGAGCACTATAAAAGCAAGATTATACTGGGGCTGATGGAGATACATCATATTCCATGCTAATACCATATTGACAGGTCTCCAGCCCACAGCTCCTGTTTTTATTAGTAGATTCCTGTGATCACTCTCTCATGCATTCATTCACTCAGCAGCTATTTTGGGGGGAGAGCAAGGCATTATTTTTTGCATGTGGCAGACAAACTCAGCAAAACAGACAAAGCTATTTTCTCATTTTGCTTCCACTTCCTAAATGAGAGAAAGACAAAATACAAATAAAGATGTCACGAGTTTGAGGCCACGAGTGCTCTGGATAAAAAAGAAGCAGGCTAAAGAGTGCTGAGCAGGGTGGTAGAAAAGTTACCAGTTTAACCAGGGTGACCAAGAGGGCCTGAGAGGAAGGGAGAAGGCTATCTGGGGGAACAGGGTTCAGGCAGAGAGAGCAGCAAGAACAGTAGTTCTGTGGCAGGAGTGAGGTAGAGAGGTGGGGAGGGAGGCACAATGTGAGTTATTGGCTGATGCAGGTCTGGTAAGATACTGAAACTGCTACTACACTCAGAAAGATTGAAAGACATGGGACATTTGACATAATCTGATATATACGTAAGGGATCATGCTGGCAGCCATATCTAGGATGGGCTAAAGGGATGGAGGAGAAGCAGAGACCCCCAGATAGGATGCTCAGGCAGGAAATCAGATATGGATGATAGTGATTTGGACAAATTGCAGTAATAAAAGTGGTAGGAAGTGATTAGATTACAGATAGATTTTGAAAGTCAGAGCCAACATATTTGTAGATGGTCTGAATATAGGATAGGAAAAAAAGGAAGAGAGAGATCAATGATGAATTTGAGGTTTTGGGCTTAAATGATTACCTGATAGAAGTGGCATTATGTAAGAATAGGAAGACAGGTTTGTGGGAGTAAAGAATTGTAGAGAGCCATCCGTGGGCTCTGTGTAGACCACCATACATTGTAGCCATTTGAATAGGAGAATTCAGTGTCTAGGAACGCCATTTGATATTTCATCTGGTTTGACTGCCCAGACTTCTGAAACTGTATTCAAGCTCTGCCAAAAGTCCTACACAGCACTGGAGATGGGCTGATCTGCTGTAAAAGTACAGCCCCTCTAAAACGGATGTGTTCTGCCAAGATGCCAATCAACCTACTGACTGCAAGACACCAAGAAGCAAGACTCCACCCTTGAAACCTTATCCCTGCCTTTGATGCACCCTCTTAAATAAACCACAGGACTCTCATTGTCTAGGTCCAGCTCCCATGTGGACTGGACCTACCAAGGATTCCAACTTTTGAAACTATAATTCTGTATTTGTCTTTTGTTCTTCACTAATTATTCTAGACTTTAATTTCTCAGATGGCTTACATCCTCCTTGGAAGGAAGAAGAACCCCTCAAGGAGATGCTGGCCATCTCCCCATAAAGAATCAGGAGCTCAGTTCTGGATATATTAACTCTAGTAGTGAGTGGAGATACCGACTAGAAGGTGCATATATAAGTTCAGAGGAGAGGTAAGAGGGACCTACACTTGGGAATTGTTAAGGATGAAGATAGTATTTAAAGAAGAGTTGCGAGAGTAGACAGAATAAGAAAAAAAGAAGCCAGACGTGGTGGTGCATGTCTGTAATCCCTGCACTTTGGGAGGCTGAGACAGGAGAATCGCGAGTTCAAAGCCAGCCTCAGCAACGGCGAGGCACTAAGCAACTCAGTGAGACCTTGTCCCTACATAAAAACACAATATAGGGCTGGGGATGTGGCTCAGTGGTCGAGTGCCCCTGAGTTCAATCCTCAGTACCAAAAAGAAAAATAGAAAAAAAGAGGTCCAGGAAATGAGCCCTAAAAATTTCCAATGTTTCAAGGTCATTAGAGGTCAGGAAGACAAAGGAACACCAGCAAAAATGTCAGTAAGGGAGTGAGGTAAGAAGAAAATAGTAACAACTCAGTGGTATTCTGGAGACCAAGTGAAAGAAAGGTTTCAATAGAATGAGAACAAGGGTGTTAAAAGCAACTGGAAATTTTAGATCAGATAAAAACTGATATGAGATCATTCTAGACAGGGCAGTACAGAGCCTCTGATGGCCTTGGTAAGATGTTCCCACAAGCCTGCTGGGGACCTGTACCTGCATGGAACACATTCAAGAGAATATGGGAGGATGGGGTGGAGACAACTCTTTCAAGGGGTTTGATTGTAAATGGGAGCAGAGAAATAGGCCAGCAGGTACAGGGAATGTAGAGACAAGTAGAGATTATTAAGGATGGGAAATAATACAGCATGTTTCCAAATGGATGCAAAAGACTCAGTAGAGAGGGAAAATCTGATGATGAAGGAGGAAGACAGAGAAATCAGAACGAAGTCCTCCAGCAGGTAAGAGGGGAAGGAACCAAAAAATGTGCATCTAGGCCAAAAGGAAGGGAAGGTAGAACACATGGACACAGGTGTAGGTAGGCTAGTGCAGGTGGGGTCAGTGTGACAGTGTGAACACATGGAAATTCTCTGGACACTTCTATTCTTTTTAGAAGAAAGATTCATAGTCAGATATTGAGAATGGAGAATAAAATACTGGAGATAGGAAGAGGAAAAATGTATAAAATGGTCATTAATAGCTCATTGGATTTAGTAGATAATAATTTAAAGATCATTTAAGAAAAATGACATCAGTTACTTGCTAAAAGTAGCACATATAAAATTTTTAATTAGTACATGTAAACATGTCCTACCTGTTTAACATATTTATGTTGTTAAAATAAATTATGTACCGGGTCAATAGATCGACATCTGAAGAACCCAAATAAAGCCTAACTCCACAATTTGAGGACTTCATAAGAAAATGATCCATTTCACCCCTGTCCTCAAATGGAAAACTAATAAGAATCAACAGAAATTGAAAAAATAGGACATCTGCGAGAAGTTTTTCAAAGAACAACACATCAATGAAATAGTTTGCTAACAAAGTACTGATTAGGTAAAGTTTTCTAAGATGGGGTCTGGGCTTGAAGCAGTGGTGATAAGAGAATAATGAGAAAGGAAAATAGGTACAATGAAAATTTCAAAGGTTAGAAAAGGGCAATTCATCCTGGCTTCATAGAAATGATCCCTTAGACCATTCAACTATCTTTTCAAGAAATCTGTAAGTGGTCTCCCAGAATGAAACTTTCCAGAGAGAAAGTCCCATATCAATGACCTATAATCGTTATGTTACCAGCATGGCTTTTAGGTTCATATCAAGCTTTTCTGTTTAGCCATCACCTTCATGTGAACTTGAATAGAGTGAATTAACTCCCTAGACTTCCCAGAATTAACTCGCTAGTGGAAGAATCTGAACCTCCACATTTTTACCACAATTAAGTTATCATTTACATAAACCATTTTCTCCCTGGTTAATATGCTTTCCTTACATCAAAAGACTTAATACCAGTGACAAAACACATCACTTATTTGGTCAGAAATGGTCCTTTGATAACAAACTCATTATCTCATAACTGTACTACAGTAGCAATTTTAGAGAAAACAATTTACAAAACTCACGTAGTTGGTATCTGTTACAACTGCTATCTAGACTGTGGATAGAGGAACTTATTTGTTCCTCTATTTGATTAATTAAAAATGTGATTTATTAAAAGTAATTAATAAAAAATTTAATTAATTACTTTAATGGGGTGATTGGAAAAATCTGAATCTCCAGTGGCCACTACTGTTAGACGGTGAACATTGATAGATGACTTAATAGAAACAGTCCAAGAGCTTCAGAGAGGCCTATGACTATCAAGTTTATTCTCCATTTGGAAGCTACAAAGTTAACAAATACAGCCTGGAACTAGGGGTCTATGCAAGGTTAGAGGAAGACCAAATGCCTATCATGATAATCCCTCTTTATAGAGACAAGAATACACTTCTTTAAACTCAATCTGGAAAGACAGAAAGATGATACAATCTGTATGTCTTGCCAAAGGGTCCATGGTTTTAATGAAGTATAAGCATTTTATAACTTCTAGAATTAGGAAGATATCACTACTAAAATGGCATATAATTCTTTAAATAACTCCCAAATGAAACCAATAGTACTTGCTCTGAAAGTCAGAATTGTACATATTGATTTTTTTTTTTTTATCAGTCAAGCATCTATAGATAAAACAGCTGTGTTGGAACAGAACATTTGTTACAGGACATTAGCATCGCAAGGCCTTTTGTTGAAGAACTAATCCACCCAGCCAACCTTCCTAGGAGATTTGTCATTTTCTGCCTCAGAGGCATTAATGGTTTGTGAAAGACAATAAAGTGAATTGAGTTTATAATTCAAGATTTTTTTGTCTGATGTTTACTAACTTGTTCAAAATTGATTTTCACAGTAGTCCAAAAAATAAGATAATATCAGTGCTACTATAGAAATGACAGGTATTGTAGTTTGTATTTGACTTAAAGTTGATGAATTTTAAAAATTGATTGGAATGTTCCAAAGTAATCATTTAATCTGCTAACAAAGAATGAAGGTCATAATTTATTCCTCCCTATAAAATCCATCTTCTGTTGAATTTTTTTGTTTTTAAAACTCCTATGAAATTAAGGTTTCCTTTAAATTACTCTATTAAAATTTAATTTACCATGTCTAAATTTTGCTTTATGCCACATTTTAATGTTAGTACAATAACATCTGTACATAATAGTTTAGAGATAAAAAGTGTTGCCTGAGGCCTAAATATCAAATTCCTTCTGTGAAATAAGAATATAAATACAGAAATCACCATGTTTTAGGACCACTCCATTTATTTAGACTTTGGTACCCACAATTAAAATCATATATAAAGAAAAATTTCAAAGCTCCAGAACATTTTTACCACAATTGTTATCATATGCATAAACCATTTCTCCCTAGTTAGAATGCTTTCCTTATGTCAAAAGACAATGACCAATGACAAAACAGATCATTTATTTAGGCATGAATGATTTTTTGATAACAAATACATTATCTCATAATAGTACTACAGTGTAGAAATTTTAGAGAAAATAACTTGCAAAACTCATATTGTTGGCAACTGCTCTAGGCTGTGGACAAGAGGAACTTATTTGTACTTATATTTTTTACAAATTTGATTTATTGAAATGATATTAATAAAAATTTAATTAATTACATTTTAATGAGGTGATTAGAAGAATCTGAATCTCCAGTGGCCGCTACCTTTACCTCAGAGCAAGACACACTGCTCACTGTGAGTGTCATGCACAACTATCTGCATGGATGCTCTCCAAACAAATACTATCAACTCCTCTTCAGTATGAAAAAAACCTCAGTTAGCTCTGCATCCATAATTTCCCAGGAGTGTTGATAATCTCATCCCCCCAGGAAAGACAATAGGTACTTTAATGTCTTGATTTTTATATACCAGCTCTGGCTTTTACATCCAGAAGTCTATGTGACATGTCCACTAAAATGTCTAATAAACACTGCAAACTAAAGACCAAAAGTAAACTCTTGATTTCAGCATCTCTCTAAATCTGTTCTTGCTGGTCAGTAATTGATATTGTTCTCTCTTGTCAGATGGCCAAACCAAAAAACCAGGTGTCAGTCATCCTTGAATCTTCTCTTTCTCTGACCCTTCCATCTAATCCATCACCAAGTCCTTTTGACTCCATCACCTACCCAATGTCCCATCTCCATGTTCATGACCACAGTCCAAGCCACTGGTACCTTTTACATTCACCTCAGTGGCTTCCTGCTCTTTGTGCATCTACTTTTGCTCCCATAACCCACGGCCCCACAGCAACCAAAGTAATCTTCATCAAAAATAACCAGGCTGTCACACCCAGGCATAACACTATCCAAAGGCTTCCTGGCTCATGAAGAATAAATCTACAGGGCCCTGGCCACAGCTGTCCCACCCTTTCATCCCTCAGTATGCCCTTTTCTTCTGTTTGGGTTTATTATGCCAATTATTATTATATTGCTGTTCCCTCTGCCCAGACAGCTTTTTCCACAAACTTGCCATATCTCGGTCACATAGCACCTCTCTAAAGAGCTCTTTTCTGAAGTGCCATTTATCCTGTCATTTCCAATCACATTACCTGCAATCAAACAAGTCTTCATAGGTACGCTCTTTATTCCAGTATGTTCTTATCCTTATAACATGCTGTATTAGGCAATAGGTTCAAATGTATTTCTTTTTAACACTCCATAATATTCTTTCAACAAATATTTATTTAAAGAGATTTTCAAGGGTTTGCTCACATGTTACCTCCTTAGTGAGCCTTTCTCTGTCATTCTTCCCACAATTTCAACCCCTCTCCCATGTCCAATGGCTGTTCCTTGCTTTAAGTTTGTTCTCTTTAGCAATTATTTCTAGCAAACATAGATTATACTTATTTATCATATGCATTGTGTTGCCCTTTGCAATAGAAACACCATAAAAACAAGGGCTTTTTAAAAAGTGTTTTGTTGATGGTTGTATTTCCAACACCTAGGACCAGGCCAATTACACAGTGCCAGGGTTCTCATTCAATACATTTTACATAAATAATTTAAGAAATATCTTCCACTAGAACCTAAGATCCACAAGGATGGAAGACTGTAGTATGTTCATTATATTACATTCTGAATATTTTTCAATTTTCTGTATATTATAATGTTTGACATCTCAGAAAATCTTAGAAAGACTGCTGGCTGGCCATCTGAGACACACCAAGTGAGAAAGTTTTGATATGCAAGGTAGTCCATCCAGAGCCAAACCTCCTTGATCCGGCCCATGTACCACGAGAAGAAATAGTGCTCTGTTTTCATCACTGTAGGGCCAGGTACTTGGCAACTGAAACTAGTTCTACAGCTCAGGGCCTGACAAAATTATTCAAACTAGCCAATCCTTTGTGCTCAACCCACCCTACCTTGCTTTTCCATGGCAACCTCAATAAAGGCTACAGCTGAACCCTTCCCGTTGCTCTTTGTTATCTGCTGTGTACCATGAGAAGAAATAGTGCTCTGTTTTCATCACTGTAGGGCCAGGTACTTGGCAACTGAAGCTAGTTCTACAGCTCAGGGCCTGACAAAATTATTCAAACTAGCCAATCCTTTGTGCTCAACCCACCCTACCTTGCTTTTCCATGGCAACCTCAATAAAGGCTACGGCTGAACCCTTCCCGTTGCTCTTTGTCATCTGCCTCCTGACCACTCTGGCATTTTCCCATTTGGCCCTGTGTAGCGTGCCAGGCCTCTCATCTGTAGGACAGAAATACAATAAACTGTTTTCTCTTGAGTCTCTTCTGTGACCCTTTTGTGGCCACACTTAAGTGACTATCTCCTAAAAGAATATAAAATTGATATTTCTGAGGCCTACAACAGGACCTGGCACAGGTGGGTTCATGTAGTAACAGGTGATATGGCCAAACTTCATGAATGGAGGAGTTGGAATGAAGAAAGCCAGATGAGAACACAGTGGGAGTGGGAGATTAGCGGGGAGGTAGCCGCTAAGGAATGAATCAGTTGGAAGAAACTATTGAGAAAATAAAGTGCATCGTATTTTATATTTTTAAAACTCTGTCTTAAGCATACTTGCAACCTCTTGGTATATAACTGAGAGTCTTAAAGCTCTGAGGAATGAAAATGGTATGGTGGGTCTAAGTGGAATGGGACGTGGGGTGATAGAAAACCAACAACAAATGTGTCACTCTGTTTTCCTTTCAAAACCAGAGGCAAGTCATGCGGATGCTACTAGACTCAGTAGTACATAATGTGAAAATGAACTGTCTTATTTAAAGCAGTATTTGGTGCCTGGGTTTAAGCATACACATGAGAAACCTACTCTATATAGAAATTGGAAGGGGAACAGAGAAAACACAAATAGTGGGGACTGAAAAATTCGATTATGTGGAGCACATAAACATCAGAAGAGTTTTATAAATAGAGGCGTTCTGGAATACCTGTGCCTTCCCATATCTTGCTCGTGGACTCTGAGGGTATTTGCGCACTAGTTCTTCAAATGCATTCACTGCTTCCTCAATTTTTCCCTGTTAGGAAGATGCAATCACATAAATACAATAAATTCAAATGCATGATGTTATTCAATTTGATTCTCTAATAGTCACCAAGTGATTCTGTCAGATTTTTTTTGGATTTCTTTATGAATTTAAGAACTTTTACCTATAATGTGTTTTGTTTGTTTTTTAAAGCTGTATTATGACTGGGCACAGTGGCGCATGCCTGTAATCCCAGCAGTTTGGGAGGCTGAGGCAGGAGGATTGCAAGTTCAAAGCCATCCTCAGCAATTTAGGGAGGCCCTTAGCAACTTAGTGAGACCCTATCTCTAAATCAAAAATAAAAAAAGCTGAGGATATGGCTCAGTGGTTAAGCACCCCTGAGAACAATCCCTGGTACAAATGAATAAATAAATAAATAGGCTATATTATGGACAACTATAAGTAGAAATTAAAATAATATGCTATTTTTTAAAAAAAGTATACTGACAATGATGTGACATGAATCTTTGTTAAAGAAATTGAATTTTCCCTAAACATACAGTTCCTACATGCTTTCTCAAAGATGTTAAGGTTTTACATGGGGGAAACACTGCTGGCAGTAGAATGCCTTGGGTCTTTGAGAGGCAATGAGGCATCTCATCACTGCTCTGAAGCATCTGTGAAAAGGTTGAGGAACAAACACACAGAATGAGAAGGTCATTTCGCCATGGAACCTGTCGTTCCTGTGGAAACATCAGAGTCCATCATCAGGTTGATCGTCTGTGGGACCTTTACTCCTTGGTTACTGGACCCCCAGCACCATGGACAGTGCCTCCCACCCTGGAAACCCCTGTGGGTGAATGAAGGATGGAGGAAGGTCCTCCCGGGAAGAAGAGCAGAAGAAGGGACAGAAGGGAAAGGAAGCAAAACAGAGGGGTGCAGGGGAGGACAGGGTGGGTCTGAGGCAGAGCTTCATTCCCAGGGGGTGCCTGCAAGTCAGTCCACTGAGGCAAAGGGAGGAAATATTCAAATTCCATCTACTTATATTCTTTATCTCATGTTTGTTTCACATCCAATTAATGTGCCCAGGCTTCAGCATTCACATCAACATCACGCATATGTGTGTCCATGGAGGCCAGCACCCACCAGCCCCCACCAACACCAGATAGTGGCCTAGAGGCTCTTTCCCAATCTATTCTATGTTAGGGACCTGCCATGGTGGCTTCTCTCAACAAAGGTTAGTTGTGCCTATTCTTGAACTTAAATATCAACTCTTCTTGAGTGAAGGGTGGGCACATGTTCACAGGCCATAAGGTTGAGGAACAAACACACAGGATGGGAGGACCTCTTAGCCATGGCACTTATTGTTGCCCATGGAAACATCAGGGTTGATTTGGTTTATTCAGCCAACCAGAGCACATCTCTGCCTCTATCAGCTCCCCTTTCAAAGCTCACATGGGCATAGAAGAAGATGGTACAAGTGCCTTTGGTAGAGCTCTGACTACTACTGCATGAAAAGAAATGGAGGACATGCAACAGGCAATCTTGGTGGGGGTTGGCCATTGAGGATAAGGTTTCCTCCACCTCATTCCATCCAAATAGTATTCCACAATGTGAAGCAAATGTCTCCTGGTTTCCAACAGATGGCAGCATGTTATGTTTGGATTTTAAATGTCCCCATGGCTCATCTGTTGAAAGCTTGTTCCTCAGATAGAGATACTACTAGGAGGTGGTAGACCTTTTGGGAGGCAGGGATTAGTGGGAAGTTAGATCAATGGGAAGAGTGTCCTTGAAGGGGAGAAGGGGACTCCAGGTTTTTCCTCTCTATCTTTGATTCTGGCCACCATGAGGTGAACAGCTTCTCAGCCACTTGCTTCCTGCCATGATATGCTGCTTTGACAGTGGCCTGAAAGCAAAGGAGCCAACTGACCATGGTAAGAAACCATGAGCCAAAATAAATCTAGTCATCTTTCAAGTTGATTATTTTGGGTAACAATGCCATAGTGATGGAAAGCTGACTAACACTTAATAGTCAAGTATATTAAAAGCCACAGGATAGAGATTTTATAAGCTGAAGCTTCTCAAATACTTCAGCTCTATAAATTTGTAAATCCATTAAGTCTATATGTAAATACAAGATCACTGTGATTTATATGGTTTGGCCTAAACTGAGTTGAGTTCTCATGTAAGAAAATTTACCTAAAAAAATGGCTGTCCAAAGCAAACTGTAAAGTACTGCTCAAATGTTATTTATACCTATTTCTGAAAGTCTTGACAAAATGTTAAGGAGTTAGGCAACATCTATGCTGAAGTTCTTTCAAATAATTCCTTTAGGTATATATAATCAAAAAAGGAAAACTTCTTTTCCTTCTCACACGCCTACAAGTGATATTGAGGGGTTGGTAGAAAATACACGTATAGCATAGTTGTTACAAGAGCAGGTTCCAGAGCTACACTGACTGATTCAAATCTGGGATCCACCACACGGAAATTGTGTAATTTATGGTAAGTTACTTATAGCTTTGCCTTAGATGCCTCATCTGTAAAATGGGGATGAAGATAGTACCTAACTATTTAATGAGGTTGTTATGAAGGTTAAATATAATAATATCCATAAGTGACTGCAGAGAGCATAGAAAGTATTGAACAATGTCAACTGCTATTATTATTGTGGCAGATGAAATGTATGTGCAGGTAGAAGATAAAGGGTCCCATCACAGTTAAGTCTCTTATCTGACTGACAGGCAGCTTAATGGAAAGAGCATGAGAACTTGGATGTAGAGATAAATCAAGCCAGGAACACATTCTCTATTGTCACAAAGGTATCACTATTTATAATATACTGTCCCTCTCACAATATTAATTCTAAAAACCAGTCTTTCATTTTTTTGGTGAAGATTTTAAAAGAGTGACAAAGAAAACACATGAAATGTGTTTTTATGAATGGTTTTTTTTTTTTCTTTTGGTCCTAGGGATTACTGAGTCACATCCCCAGCCCCAGTTTGTATTTTATTTAAAGACAGGGTCTCACTGAGTTGCTTAGTGCTTGCTTTTACTGAGGCTGGCTTCGAGGTCCTCAAGGTCCTCAAGGTCTTCCTGCCTCAGCCTCCCAAGCTGCTGGGATTATAGAGGTGCACCAACACAACCAGATTATGAATGGTTTTTTAAAGTGAATACTCTGTATTAGTTTCTAGTGGCTTCTATAACAAATGATGACAGATTAGGTAGTATAAAGTAATAAATTCTCTCACAATTCTGGAGAATAAGAGTCCAAAATAAGTTGTATTGGGCTGAAATTAGGGTGTAAGCAAGGCTGTATTTCTCCTGGAGGTTTGGGGGAGAATATGTTGCAAGCCTTTTCGAGCTCCTGGTGGCTGTCAGCATTCTGTGGCCTGTGGCTACATCAATCCAATCTCAGTCTCCATCTTCAAACTCCCTTCTCCCTTGTGTATTTGTCTTCTCTTCTTCTATCCATATCAAATCTCTGTTTGCCTCTCTTAAAGGAAACAGTCAGAGTCTTCCCAGGTAATCCACAAAAACATCTCTTTGCAAGATATTTAACTTAATCATACTCAGAAAGATTCTCTTTCCAAATAAGGTAACATTCACAGGTCTCACAGATTAGGGTGTGGCTATATTTTGGGGAGGCCATCTTTCAGCCTTCAGAGTGTGCCCTCTGTTCTCCAAAGATTCAGGTGTATCCCACATGTAAAACATACTCATTCCATTCCAAAATCTCCCAGAGTTTTAAATTTCTACATCATTAACTCAAGTTAAAAATCTCTTAAATCTCAATAGCTTCAAAGTCCCAAATTTTATCATTAAAACCATCTAAATCAGGTAAGAGTGAGGCTATGGTTATAATCCACCCAAAGATAAAAAGTCCTCTTTATCTGTGGGCCTATGAAACTAGAAAATAAGGTACATCCTTCTAACATACAATGATGGGATAAGCATAGGATAACATGTACAGACACTTCTGTTCAAAAAAGGAGAAAAACAGGAGGAAGAAAGGACTCACTAGTTCCAAACAATTTCAAAAACCAGCAAGGCAAATTGCTTTAGGTTTTAAGATCTGAGAATAACCCAATGTGGCTTGAGACTCTGCATCCTGGGACCTTGCCTATGGCTACTGCACTATTGTCTCTGACCTCTGGGTCCAATGTTCTGCCTTCAGAGTTAACACATTTGCATTGAAAAGGTAGCACAGGTTTGCTGCTAATAGGTTTCATCAGCCTGTTTTGGAAGTGTATCAGCTTTATTTCATTTCAGTTCTCTTTTTTATTCCAAGCTGGCAGTATTTCTACTGATATAATATTCTCAAATGTCTGTGGGTCTCTATGTATATCACAGGAATTCACACCATTGGACAAGAAGTATTTCCACAGACCCCTCCTGTATAACTTCATCTCTATTCTGACTTCTTCTGAGATGGCTGAGTGGATCCAAGAGTCACACATCTAATCTCTTCAGGGAAAAGTACTCTGCTGTACTTATGAATTTCTCTCCAGAGTTTTCTTTTCTTACAGTGAATTTCCTAATGTTAGCATCTTTTGCAATCTGGATGGGCTGAGAAGTTGTCCAATAATCAAGTGCGGGTTCTTTTTTCCTTATTTATCTTTCCTCTCATATTATACTATAAGGAGCAAAAAAGAAATCAGGCTACACTTTCAACACTTTGCATGGAAATACCCTTAGCTAAATAATCAAATTGATAAGTTCTGCTTTTCCCATAACTGTAAGACACAATTCAGATAAGTTTTCTGCAACTACATAACAAGAGTCACCTTCCCTATAGTTCTTAATATATTCCTCATTTTCTTCTGGGTACTTCCCAGAGTAGCCTTCAATGTCTGTATTTCTATTGCATTGTGCTCATGATGATATATGTATTCTCTAAGAGGACAGAAGCTCTCTCATGTGTTCCTCATTTGTTCCTGAGCCTTCCCTAGAAACAATTTTAACATCCATATTTTTACCAATAATTTGTTTAGGGCAAAATAGGCTTTTTCTATCATGCACCTCAAAATTTTTCCAACCTCTACCCCTTACCCAATTCCAAAGCCACTTCCACATTTTCAGGTACTAGTTATATTCTAACTGCCCAGTACCAAAATCTGTACCAGTTTCCTATAGATGCTGTGCCAGACTACCACAAACTTGATGGCTTAAAACAAGAGAAATTTGTTCTCTCACAATTCTGGGAAACAGATGTCCAAAGTGAGTTTGTCTGGACTGAAATCAACATGTTAGCAGGGCCATACTCTCCAGAGGCTGCAGGGGAAAATCTACTTTTTTGTCTCTTGTGAATAGTTCTTGACTTAGGGCTATCTCGCTCCAATCCCACTTCTATTTTCTCTTCTATATGTGTGCCACCTTCTATTTTATCTGCATCCAATTTCCCTCTCTCCTTCTCCTATAAGGAAACATGATTTCATTTAAGGGACAGATGGATAATCCGGGATAATCTCTAGCTCAAGATCCTTAACCTAATTATATACGCAAAGACCCTTTTCCCAAATAATGTACCATTGACGGGTTCTGGGGATTAGCGCATGGTTCTCTCTTGGGAGAACATTTTCATTTTACTAAGTTATCTATGCAACTTAAATTGCAAAGATCAAAGCTACTTTTGTGATACCTATGTTAAATGTACCATTTTCAGATTTAAAACACAGGCAGAAATATATTCATATAAAATTTCATAAAGTGTGTTGTTCCCCTTCAGCACCATCAAAGTTGTAAAAATAATGGAATATTTGGGCTGTCCTAGGCATCCTTTGGATCCCCTCAAGACAGAGATTGTGTGACTTCCCTAAGTGATCATCAGTTCTGCTCTTAACATCAGCTAGCTGTAGTGCTAATGTGTCTACTTTTAGTACGAAGAAATTTTCTATCCTCAAAATACACAGCTCTGAACACCACTGTGCAATTTTTATTTTTGAAAAAACACAGTGCTTATGAAGAATTGCCTAAAAATTAAATGTCTTTCACAGAGCTTATATTTTGTCCTAGGACCAAGACAGTTCATTGGAGAGATATGTGGGCCATACTATTTTGGCATGAGGCCAACTGAGGTGCTAAAGGATATTATAACACAGTCATGCACCTGTATTCTAGAATTCACGGGTGTGATGTTACAATATTGTGTATCCAGTCTATGCTTTACCAAGATCTAGAGCAGAAGATTTCTCTTTGGTCTTGGTGCAGACAGTTATTCTGATAAACATTATAAAATTTCCAGTTCTTCCACAAGGAAGAACAAAATTTTCCTCGTTCTTCCACAAGGAAGCGTAGGTGGCTAGCATGATTTAGAGCCTATGGTTCTGAACTTGCATGTGCTGACCTTACTCTGGCTCCATTATATCTTTCCTACTCTCCCTTTTTCATTTTCATCTATGATAAAATAATAATCAATCATTTCAAGAAAAAAATGAATACATTCCAAATCCTTTTGGGGGGTAATGGAGGAATTTTAAAGAATAAATATTATTTTTAAAAGTTAGATGATCTGATCTATACATTTTGGATGAAAAAATAAAGTGACCATATACTCCCATGCAATGTAGTACTTGAACCTGAGATGTGAACTGAGGCCGGACTGGCTCATGTCTAGGGCATGCCTTAGCTTGATCCTCAGACTTTCAGGTGCACTAAGTTGCTTCCTTCCAATATTATCCTTAAAAATATCCCTAAAAATAGACTTAATTGTGAGGCTGAGGTTGTGGCTCAGTGGCAGAGCACTTGCCTCGCATGTGTGAGGCACTGGGTTCGATCCTCAGCACCACATAAAAATAAATAAACAAAAGAAAGACACTGTGTCCATGTATAACTAAAAAAATATTTTTAAAAAAAGCCTTAATTTTACTGATGACTCCGTCAATAATACAGCTCCCTGTTGTTTCAGAAGCAAGAATTGCATATGCAGCCACTTCTTCCTCCTTTATTTACCCTGATATAGATTCATAGTGCTTCTAGAGGAAAACATAATTTCTCCAAATGAGCAAGATGAGAATACCCCATGGATAGTTTCAGCACTTTTATATCCTACTAACTTATTTGCCCCTTGATAACTAAGCTCTTCTTTACCATTCATTAAGGCTATATAAATCTTTCCCTAAAGCTGTTCATTTGTGCTTTATCCCAAAAGTCACTTGTGCACTTGGTATCCTTCATTTTCATATATGGCATTTAGTATAGAGAAAGTAGAGAATATCAAAGTGAGGTGAGAGAAAAAGATTCTTGCTTCATTTTTATTAAGAAATGCAAATTCATCACAAATAGTAGATGGCTTCACTTCATGAAGTTAAACAAGACAGACATAGAGATTATTTCATGTGGTTAAATTTAGCGGCAGTGAGAAATGACTTTGCTATACTATTCTTTACACAGAGTTTAGCCAAATCTTGGCTTTGGACCCTGTCTAATGCTAGTTACAGAGGACTTTGTGCTTATTACAGAAAAACTAATGAGCATAATAAAGATTAAATTTAAGTAAAAAGGAAGGAATTTCTATGAAAAATAAGCAAATAATTTCATATTCTAACTACATTATAATAAATATTTTTGGGCCTGATAATGACATGAGTCTGGCTAAGTTGTGGGAATAAATAATTTCAACTTAGTGTCAATTCATTCTTTTAAAAAACTTTAATATCTGGAAAGGAATGTAAATTATATTCCAAATTAATGGATGACAAAGCAAAGCATAAAATAGTCATGCAGAAAACTGGGGATGCCTGAGGTTAACCCTAAGTGAGAAAAACTGTCAAGTCTGTTAACATTTCATCTAATATCTACTATCCCAATAGTGCTGGACTAACTTATTTTTGATTTTACTTTGTTTTTTGCATTGAGGTACTGCGGAATTAAAAAAAAAAAAAAAAAAAAAAAAACTTCCACTAATCTGGCACTTGACTATTATTTCTTTTCACCTCATTTGATCTTTATAAAAAACAAGAAATAATTAGGATGATAAATAAGGAAAGTGAAGCTCAGGATGCAAACAATTTGCACAAATCTATGTTACTATACATGATGGATGTAGGCTGGCACCCAATCCAGCTGTCTTGAGAGGAAGTTCTATTTCTCTGTGCTCATTGGCTGCAATTCCTTTCCATTGGATTCAATTATTTTGGAAATGTGCAGATATGCTTAGGGAACTATCCCTACTCCATTGAAAGGTTGTTTCTTTTACATTTACTTATTATCATTATCACGATTATTATTTTTTACAAATCCAGGGGTAATGCCCAAGTCTACTCAATAAGAAAACTATTGAATATGTCTGTGAAAAGCAAAACGTACCCTTTTACGGAGTTTTTCTGCTGCATCAAGTTCAGCTTTAATAGTCTTATCAAATTTATTTAAAAGCTTAGGTTTCTTCTTCTTAGCTGAAAGGAAAAAAAAAAGACGTTTTTATTTTTAATTGCTTTTCTGTCTAGAAATAGTTAAGAATAGTAACTGACACATAGTGAGAAGCCTGATCTCAAACACATGACTGCTGGAGCAAGCACATTCCAAGTTGCCCTTCCTTTTCACTCAGCAGACAGTACAATGGTGTGATAGTAACTGTTAAGGAAGACAACACAACCCAGACTTACACATATAGGTGTCCCTTACATCCACAGGCATACATGCACAAGTGGCCCTTAAAAACATAGCATACATTGTTTTATTGTGCTTCACTTCATGGCACTTGGAAAATATCACATTTTTTATAAATCGGAAGTTTGTGGCAAACCTACTTCCAGCAAATCTATGAATGCATTTTTTCCAATAGCATGTGATCACTTCGTGTGTATATATCACATTTTAGAAAATATCCCAATACTGCAAATTTTCTGTTTTCGATCTGCCACCGTCAGACAAACCTCAGACTAAGACAAATCTCAGCCCACCCCCCTCTATTTGCCATCCTTTCTATCTTCCTTCCTTTCGCTCTGCCTCCTTTTTGCTCCTTCACCTCTTTAGTGTTCTGGCATCTTGGCCCACCATGTGGGCAAACACAAGTCTTTCAGAGGAGACAGAGCTCAGTGGTTAAGGGTCAGATGGCAGAGGTTGGAACCTCTCCTCTGTCACATGCAAGCTGGTCTAAACTTTTCTGATTCTCACTCTCCTGCTCTATAAAATGGGGTAGTGTTTTTGAGAATTAAATTGCTATTGTGCATGACATACTTAGCTCAGTGCCTGCACACAGTAACTAGTGCTCAGTACCTAAGAGCTAATGTCTGTAGCTGGTCTCTGCAAGTCCATTTGTTTCTTTTCCTTCCTATTTTACTTGGCCCAGTTCTCATTTTATCTGACAGATTTGACCCCTTCCTTTTTCCCAAATGGATTCATTTCCTTGACTTTTATGTTGCCCACTATCTTAGTTCCCCCCTCATTCTCTAGCCTCTTCATCTGCTCTGTGGCTCCTTCTCTCCTGATCCCTTTGATACTACATTCTTCAGGGTCGGTCTTCATCCCTCCCCATAGGGCTTTAATGACTTAATTTTCAAACTGAGCTACAAATTAACTATGGTTCATTATCTCATGCATGGCAAAGATCATAAATCCCAGTGCCTACCAACACAGATAACTCAAACTCAATAGATGAGAAAGAGTTTATATATTCCTCATCCTTCCGTGCTTTCTGGTACTTATCCTACTTTAGAAAATTGCATGCTATTCACAAGTTGTCCAAACCAGAAACTTGGTTAAGGAGGGTGATTACAATAAGAGGACGAAATGTGTGGAATTAACCAAAGGAGGACAGAATGAAATGGCTACTTTTCCACACTCGTTCTGCCAGTCACCATGCCTGGTGTTTCATACACACCTTCTTTTTATTTTTTTTCAATCTCCCCAACACAGGAGATTTAAGTCTACAGATGAGATCACTGAGGTTCAGAAAGGGTTAGTCACCTTGTCACCCTGCTTCTCACCCACATGGGAGGAAGGGGGCATCTACTTCTTGCTTTCCAAGAAATGGAGCATTTCCTAAAAACCCTTAGCCTCCTGTCTTTCCCCAGCAGAGGTGAAGGGACTTACCTGATTGTTGTTAATGAATGAAAGTGCTTGCATAGCTAAGTCCCACCCTTCACTGCCTCCCAAGAGCATGCATACAGAGCCAGGCTGACCACCTAGAATGTGTGTATGCAAGGTAGGGCCAGGTGGCAAATGCCTGAAATCCCAGCAACTCAGCAGGCAGAGACAGGAGGGTCACAAGTTCCAGGCCAGCTTTAGCAATGTATGAGGCCCTAAATGACCAAAGGACCTAAGGAGATCCTTTCTTTTAAAAAAAAAAAAAAAACAGAAAAAGAAAATGAAAAGCGCTTGTGTACTCACTAGAGCAGGACAGGCCTTCTCAGAAATGTGCATGCATACTGAGTCTAATTGCTCACACTCACAAGGAGAAAGAAGTTCCCACACCTGAGAACTAGGGCTGTTCCACTCTACCTAGAGTGGCAGGTAAATCCAATTCCAGGATTTAGCATTAAGAAATCTGTTAGTCCTACTTATCCAAGCCCTATCCTTTAATCAGCTCTCATCAGCAATAGAGTTGATCCTCAGACCACCTTTTATTTCACTACCTTTGAATTAAAATTGCTGATTTTTAGTTTGTTTATTGTATTTTCCTCTTATTCCATCCCTGAACCCCCAGTCAAGGAGAGACTGAAAAAATACCAAACAATGGGCTTCTTCATCTGCATGTCATATATTAGCATATATGTTGATACGGAAAGTGAATCCAATTTGACTGCACTGTGGATTTACTGTGGTGGGCGTTCATGTCTTGTCAGCTCAGCACCGACTTATGTCTCCCAATTGCATAGTTTTCCTTTTGAAATCTGTCAGCAGAAAGACAGCCAGATCTCCAGGAAAGCCTCCTGTGCACCCAAGACCGGGGTTTCTTGCTGGCATCGTAGGTTTTCCCCAATGTGTCTCCTTTCTAATCAATTCAAATTAACATGCAATTGATTTACCAAAAAAAAAAAAAAAAAAAAAAAAAAAAAAAAAAAAAAAAAAAAAAAAAAAAAAAAAAAAAAAAAAAAGTACTGGCAGTTTAGAACATATAAAATAGTCAACAGTAAAATAAAGAGTGCTTATAAAGGAGCCATACTGAAAGTATCTTGGTGTCACAATATTTTAGTAAGAGCACAAAGAAGACAAAGTATTAAAATTTCATTGCACCTATTACCAAGAAATTACTGTCTCATTTTTTCAGATAGCTTCATATTTAACAACTTGTAACTATTGTTCCTCTTTGAAATTCAAGTTTTAGTGTATTATGACTTTTTAAAAAATTATTTGAAATGGGTTCTCCTTATGATGCTCAGGCTGACCTTGAACTTGTGATCCTCCTGCCTCAGCCTCCAGAGTAACTGGGATTACAGGCATAGACCGTTGAGTCCTATTTTTATTTTTAAATATGTAAAAAGCCTGAAGCAGTTTTCTGAATTGTCAAATAAACAACAACAAAAATCTACATAGGCACATATCTTCCTTCTTGTTCTGAAAAAGCACATGGTCTAGCTGCAGAAACAATGAGTCCTGCAGGGTTCTGGCTATGAGGGAAGCCTGGCAAACTCTCTCAAGCTCTCTAGGCCTCCGAATTTCCATCCACAAATGAGTGCCTGGGGCTGATTCTCTTAAGATCTCTTGGATCTCCCAAATCCATCTTATTTTCAATTGACCGAAATCATGTGAATAGTTTTTCAAAGTAGACCTACAGGGTATTGCAAAGGATTATCAATTTGTTGAATTTGGATTTCTCAAAATGGTTTAGAAGGAATCTATGCTGTACTAAATTTTTTTTTTCAGTCACTGCCACTACAAATGTTTTGCCCTTTTCTAAAAACACAAAAAAGCGGGGGGAAAAGGAATCAGTTGCGTTTCAATCCTTACATCCCTTGCTATGCCATGGTTGAAATATTAAGAGCAAATAAAATGGAATAGAAAAAAATAATAGTGGGCAGCATGAGAATGCACTAATGATGCATAGTTAGATAGCATAAAACTTAATGTTGATACATCTCCATGTAGTCCAGTGAAGATGTTTTCATAGTATGCTACATGGGAGGAGTTAACCACCAATAAGAGACAGATTCTTTTTTTTTGGTACCAGGGATTAAACTCAGGTGTACTCGACCACTGAGCCACATCCCCAGCCCTGTTTTGTGTTTTATTTAGAGACAGGGTCTCATTGAGTTGCTTAGTGCCTCGCCATTGCTGAGACTGGCTTTGAACTCGCGATTCTCTGATCTCAGCCTCCCAAAGTGCTGGGATTACAGGTGTGTGCCACCACGCCCAGCAAGAGACAAATTCTTCACATTACTCCATGTTTTTTAATTGTTCTATGAAAGAAAGTAAAGAAAACAGCAATTTCTGCCACAAAATTGATTGTAAAGCAACAATTTCCCAACCAGTCTCTCTCTCTGTCTCCCACCTGTCCCTATGTTAACATTTTTCTGAGGATCTTTCTGAAACACAATCTGTCCATGTCATTGCATTGCTTAAAATACACTCACAGATTCTCCAGAACATACAAAACAAAACCTAAATGGCATCCTCATGATCCTGCTGCTAGTTTCCCACTCAAGAGAAATGACAACTCATGTCACAAAGATACACATGAATACTCTTATGCAGATGTTCACTGCAGCATAGTTCATAAAGGCTACAACAAAAGGAAAATGCAATGTCATCAACTGGTGAATGGATAAGCAACCTGCTGTGCATCCATACAATGGAATAATATTCAGCAATAATATGGGTGACTTTCAAATGCAAATGTTAAGAGAAGCAGGCCTAATTCAAAAGGCTAGTGACATTCCATTTACAAAGTATTCTGGAAAAGGAAAATCTGTAGGGACAAATAACAAATGGCTCTAGAGGCTGGGATGGGGAAGGGTTCATTACAAAGAACATAGGAGAATTTTAGGGGTTATAAAGTTGTATATGTTAGCTGTGGTAGACATACTGTTTCTAGATGTCTATGCAGTTGTCAAAACTCATACAAATGTATAGTGCCAAAGATAAGTTTTACTATAGGTAAATTATACCTTAATAAATCTGATTTTCAATAAAAAATTATAAGGAAATGACAAGTCCTGGGATTCTCAATCCCTCTGACTGCAGGGATAACAATGAAAACACTGGGTCATAAAAATATTGCACTTTCTAAAAATAAAATGGAAAATTAGTTTTGTCCTCTCTCCCCAACACATAAACCTTTTGGGAGATGAATAAAATTCAACTATGCTGAAAAGTTTCCTACCTACAAAAAGAAAGAAAAATGAAAAAAAAAAAAAAAAGGATACTATGCTAGACTCACCTAGGACTTCAATGACATTTATGTTTTTCTCCAGGATCCCAGCCACCACTTCTACTCTTGACTCTTTCATCAAGTGGCTAATGGATAAGTAATCTGCATTATATTCATATTCAAGATCCTCAGTACAGGACTCTGTACACAGTGGACAGAGCCTCATGAAGTTGGATTGGAACCAATTTCAATGATTCATTCACTAAAATATGTGTTAAAATGTCTCTGCCTTCCAAAGATTGTGCTAGGTGCTGAGAATTCAACAGGAACTTTCTCAAGGAGTCAACAGTATGGTGTTAGTCAGCTTCCTGTTCCTGTGGCAAAATGCCGGAAATAATTAACTTATAAGGAGGAAAAGTTTATCTTGGCTCATAATTTCAGAGGTTTTAGTCTATGGTCAGTTGGTCCAGTTGCTTTTGGGCCTCTGGTAAAGCAGTATATCCTGGCAGGGGCACATTTAGAGGAAGCTGCTCACTGTGCAACAACCAGGAAGCAAAGAAAGAAACAAGAAGAGCTGAGATCCTAGTACCTCTTTCAAGGGTATTCCTTCAATTACCTAACTTCCTTTCATTAGGGTCCACCTCCTAAAGCTTCCACCATCTTCCAATAAAGCCATAGACTAAGGTTAAGCCTTTAACAAATGGACCTTTGGAGAATACCTATCCAAACCATAGCAAGTGTTTTTTAAGATATTAGTGGATAATTAAATTTAGAGAAATGTGAGTACGGGTTGAGTATCCCTTATCCAAAATGCATGGAATCAGAAAAGTTTCAGATTGTAGAAAAACTGGATTTTGGAATATTTACATCTACACAATAAATTATCTTGTGAATGGGACCTAAGTCTAAACATAAAGTTCATTTATGTTTCATATGCACCTTATATATACATTAGCCTGGAAATAATTTTATACAATATTTTGAATACACCTGTGTTTTGAATGCAATCCATCACAAGAAGTCAGTGTGGAAATTTCCACTTGTGGAATGATGTCAGTACTCAAAAAGTTTTGGATCTTGAAGCATTTCAGATTTTTAGATTAGGGATGCGCAAATGTAATTATAAGGGTGGACTAGGAATTATATAATCTATTTGGGAGGGGAGCAGTGGAGCCTTCCTGGTGAAACTGAAAACTGAAACAGAGCTAAATTCTCAGCTGAGGAAAAAGTATTGTGTAAATCAGTTACAATCAGGAACTGGTACCATTTTCAATAGTTACTTTTCCTGTATGCGAAAGGCTAAAAACCTCATTCCGTTGGATGCTAGAGTTTGATGTCATAAAGACAAATTTTCTTATTAAGGGAATCTGACTTTCTAGAAATACAGCAGCATAAATGCTGCCTAGTGACTTTGGTCTCTAACTTGTATTCTGTCCACGTCTAAGATGGCACATACAGATGCTGAGCATGCTTCAAGAGTCAGAAGATCCCAGAATACATGCTCAATGAACATTAAGATTGTTTTCAGAGTATCTACACACTGACTATAAAAGGGTAGAGCAATAACAAGACTGGGACTTTCAAAACATGCAGGACAAGGTTGGAGAGCTATGGTTCCCCATTGGCACCTAGACAAAGAACTCTAGATGCCAAGTGAAGTCACAGAAAAGGACACAGCATCTGCTTCTGCTCCAGGCTTCCATTTTGATCCAATTTTGCTAATTAAGCACAAACCTTAATTTACCTTAGTGTGTTTGTATGTGTGGTGTGTGAATTTCCCTCATCGAAATGTTGTACTTATTCAAGGAAAATAATATGCATCTTAATCTCCTTCATAGTCACGTTTGCTTGAACCAGCTTTTCTCTCTTTTATAAAATTGCCCCCTGGTCTCCACTATCACCTCTTGCTACTCACCTGTAAGTGAGTTTCTTTTAGATAGTCTCTGAAACTCTGACTTTTCTCATGGTGCTTTTTCCTGCCCAGAAAGCCCTTCCATTTATTTCTACCAAGGCATACTCTTATTTCAACAGTTAAGACCTAGTTTCACTGCCAGTCTTTCCATCAAGTCCTTTACAGTAACTCTGTGCAGAAAAGAACACCTTTCCTGTGCTCAGATGGCATTTTATTTCTAGAAACAGTAAACTCTTCAGACTGTATTTAGGTTGGTTTTGTGTACAGTGCTTGCTCAGGCTCTCTCCATCACTTCCTCACCTCCACTCCTTGTTGGGTTGTTCATTTCTGTGAGGAAAATACTCTGTCGTATTCATAATTTCTGTCCAGCTTTTAGCATGTGGTCTATCTTATAGGAAGACCTCAACAAGAGCTTCCGAAGACATAAAGACAGGTGGACATGAATGAACCAACACATTCTAAAAGGGGGCATGGCAAGTCAATTTGTAATTTAGACATATCAGCTGCCTAAAAAAATCACAAGCAACCCAGATAGATACTGAACAGAGAGTAGCTTTCTTTGTAAAGAAACTCTGATCCAAGCTTTCAGTGGATAATAATGTGGTGGAGCGGGGTAGGCAAGCAGATGGACAAGAAAGAGAACGTAAGTTTGAGATGGTCCCTACCAAAGATCATATGGAGACCACTGACATTTATTTCACATGTTGTACTCCATTTAAATTTTTCAGTATATTTAGCAATTTAGGAAAGAAACAGTAGAACATGAGGCACACTAACCAGGAAATTCCTGGATTGCAAAGCGAGGCTAATTTTAGTAGAACAGAAAAAATTTCACAAAGCAGCTTGCTTTTATGCTCTGAGTCACTGCTTAATGCCTTATCGAATTTTGCTCTGTTTGGGGTTTGAGATGGGGTTCTCATGTGTTGCCCAGGCTGGCCTTGAACGCCTAGGTTCAAGTGATGCTCCTGCATAAGCCTCCTGAATATCTGGGACTGTCGGTGCAGTCACTGTGGTAGGCAAATTCTTTACTGACAGTAATGAGTTGATGTTTATTGAGGACTTGCTCTACTAGACATGTGTGACTCACTCAGGCTGCATACACTGAACAGCAGGAAGACTGGAGCCTGGGGTTGTCCCTGGGAGACTCCAACATGTCTATGTTCTTTACCATTGTGCGGTATCTCTGGCATCTAGCCCAGAAGTTAAAAAGCTAGGGTGTTTCTAAGGGCTGTGAGAGCAATGACAGAGTGGAATTAAGTATTAGCGTAAGTATTATGTTGTACAAAAGAAGTAGCTGAACTTTGTATTACTTGTCCCTAAGAATAAAAGTACTTAAATAACCACAGTAATTTTCCTTCATTTTATGCCTAATGTTTATATATTACACAGACACACCCTGGCTTGGTAGAAAGATCATAGAGTATGAGTCCGGATGCCAGTGTGGGTCCTCAGTGTTGCTATTTCTGGGGTGATTTGCTTAATTTTCATTTTGTTTTGTTTTGTTTTTCTTTAATAGTGTTGGGAATGAAAATCTAGGCCTTACCCCAGCTTTACCAACGCGTTAATGTCCTCAGTTCATGACTTGACTTGCTTATACTTGCTGAGCCTGTGTGTCTCCATCCATGAAATGGGGATAATGTCTGACCCCTTTCTATTTACCATAAATGTCATTCATGGAGTCTAAAGCATCACACCAATATTAGTTACAGCTTCTGTCTATAGTACCTTATTTTACTTACTTTATAGTTCTGCTCTTTAATTAAATTCAGAAATGTGTATTATCTATCTTCTTAATAAAAGTTTGAGGTTTTGTTTTTGTTTATGTTTTAGATACTAGATTTGCTTTGTGGTCAAACATGTCCCTGACAGGGCAATTAGTCACTTTACCACAGTATATCTGCATACATTTTGTATTTCCTGAGTCAAAAAAGGACTAAAAAGTGATGGAACCACAGTATATTTCCCTTGATCCCCAATGCTATTACAGGTTGTACATCTCTAATCCAAAAATCCAAAATCCAAAACTTTGAGTACCACATGTCACAAGTCTGTTGGTTCAAAATACACAAACTGTGTTGCATGCACAAAATTATTAAAATGTTACATAAATTACCTTCAACCTATATGAACCAAATGTATATGTAACATAAATGAATTTCATGTTTAGATTTGGGTTTCATCTCCATGATATCTTATTATGTTTATGCAAATATTCCAAATTTTAAAAAATAAAATCTGAAACACTTCTAGTGTTTCATTTTTGGATAAAGGATACTCAAGCTCTATGAATTTTCAAGCAGGATTCTACAATATATGAAAGACTATTGTTGTAGAAGTTAAGAAAGAATTTGATGAAAAATAATCCAAAAGGAAAAACAATTTAATAAAACATAATGTCAAAATAAGACACCAAAGAAAAATTTGCTCAATATCAAAGATGCACAATGAAGCTTTGAAATAGTCCTGTAAAACAACTTTATTGAAAATATTATTCATGCATTTAACAGTTAACCTAAGACAAATCCCACTACATATTTAAATCTTGCTACATTAAAATTGTAAGTTAAATTTGCTTTTTTGAAAAAAAAACTGATAAATTTCAGAGTAAGAAAAAAATCTCTAAATTTAACAATGAGGCAAATATATAAATTAAGGATGATTTTAAAAAGAAGGAAACAATGGAGCAAAGCCTTCAAGAATCTTGTATTAGGATTTTTGATAAAATTCTGTCTATTGCACGTAGCACAAGCAAGCCTTCATCTGCCTGTTCCTACAAGACACTGGCAGGGGACGTGGGTAGGAGTCCTCGGTTCTTTTCTCCTTCATTTAAAAGTGGGAATTGTACATGGTATTCCCCACTACTATGCTGCACACTGAGGTCTGAAATAAATTTGCTATCATATTGAGAGATAGTCATGTCATTTGCTATTGAGAAATCCAATCAGCACACAGCCACGGAAGTGCTTCTGTCAGGAGTCTTTGTTTTGTATTATCACTCAGTGAGAAAGGAGAATTAATGTTGTTGATCCAAAAATAACCCCTTCCAAGACTTCTTGCTCTAAGGCTACCTACTTCATAGGTGAGTATTACTGGGGAAAGAGGTGAATTTGGGCAGTTCCGGAAAGATGCTCTCACTGCCAGCTCTCTGCTGCAGAGTGATGGGAAGAGCTGATGGCACACCCTTCCTTGCCTCCTACAGCTGAGGAATAATGGACTTTTGTTCTTCTCAGAATTAAATATCAACTGCATTCAAGCAGGAGTTCAATATTCAAAGTTTAAACTGAACAGTTAACATAAATATTTTTCAGCTGAGAGACACTAACTAATACAACACAGTAAACATTATATAAAGGGCAATTGTTTTCATCTGTCCCCTCAATTGAACTAATGTGAGATTCAGCTGGGAGCATTCCATGGCACCAGCAAGTCTTTCAGTTTATTAAATGGAGTTGGCTGTCTCCCCGTAGGGTTATTTTAATAAATTATACATCACTTTCCTTCTAGAGTAATAATCCTTTAACAGATGTGACCCCATATGTTAAATTAGAAATTTCAGAGACGCTAAATGATGTGTTTTTTTATACATAACAGAAACCCCTCCAGTGCCAAGGCAGTCCACAGCCTTTCCAACCAATTTCAGACATGATGAATGTCATTTCCATGTGCACTGTGCCATGAGAGAACAGTCACCTTCCCCTAATTTTATTTTAGATGCAATTCTAACAACATAGGTCTTCTGGTTCTCTAGTCCTTAACTTACTACAAGTAACAAAAAGAAGGAGCTGAGGTTGTAGCTCAGTGGTAGAGCATGCCCTCAGAATGAGGGAGCTCTGGATTCAATTCCCAACACCAAAACATAAAATAAAAAATAAAAACCAGAAGCAAAAAAAAAAGGGTGTGTGATTAGGTGTATATACTCAGCAGCAGACACAAGGAGACATACTGGAAGCAACAAAGAGAGAAAAACCACCAGCAAGAGATCTTCACTCAAATAGCATTGCAATACAGGTAAAATGTACAGGGGTAAATAGAACAGCACACTTTAAGAGACTCCCAAAGTATCACTGCACAATATAATAACTGATGTTCATTCAAATGAGCTTTCCAGTCTCTAATCATGAACCGTTAAATTGTGTGCAACATACATTTTTAAAAGGCAGAAATGCATAAAAACTTTACTACAAAGCAATAGTAACAAAAACGGCATGGTACTGGCACCAAAACAGACATGTAGACCAATGGTACAGAATAGAAGACACAGAGAGTAATGCACATAAATACAGCTATCTCATACTAGACAAAGGTGCCAAAAACATACATTGGAGAAAAGATAGCCTTTTCAACAAATGGTGCTGGGAAAACTGTAAATCAATTTGCAATAAAAAGTATTTTAGAAACATATCTTCCATATTTTATTAATTTTGTTTAAAGGGTACTTAAAAATTATTTTAAATGATCTTTAAATATTTGATCCCATTGACAAATAAAACAATAACTTCCAAACCTCAATGTGTATCAGTATCTCCAGGGGAACTTGAAACAAAATAGCTACAGGTGACTCTGCTATGTAATATCCCAGATATTTCTAAAAATAGGATATTCCAATAAATTATTTATGTATTTATAAACTTAGTTTCTAATATTATCTTAGTTTTCACTTAATTGTTAAGATGTTAACAATTTCTGTATGTTTAATCAGTGTTTGTCAGCATTGGTAGTGACTGAAATTCATTATTATGTTTTATAAGACAGAAATTACATGGGGTTCATTTTTTAAAAGATATGTTAGATTTTGGGCTGGGGTTGTGGCTTAGTGGTAGAGCACTTGTCTAGCATGGTAGAGCACTATGTCAGCCCACATATAAATAAATAAAAGATCCATCAACAACTAATAAAAATATTTAAAAAAAGATATGTTAGATTTTATCAAACCCAAGTGGAAGTCTTTAAAATCAATTTGATAATCACCATGAAAGAAATCCCAAGAATGCCTTTAGAGTATCTCCCTATGCTATGAGAATAAAAACCTGATATTATATAATTTTCTTAATCTTGGTTTATAGGAGTGGTGATAGATATGATAGGATGACAACAAACTCAAAATAACTCAACCCTGAAGATGTTGGTCTCTAGGAAATGAGAAAAAGTTGAGTTTATTTGGGCAATAGCAGAATGATAAAGTGACAGATAATTTATTTCTGGTATTTTGACAAAAAGAGAAAAGACATGTTTAAATGGCAGGTTTCTCATAGACAAATGTAATTATGGGTCAATAATGGAGACATAAACCTAGAATTTGATAAACTGGAAAACCAAAGTCATTGCCTTTCTAAAACAGATGTAGTAAAAAATGACACTACAGAAGAGGATAATATATTCAAATACTAAAATTGGGATTTAAAAATAAAATCAAATTCCTAACTCTTTCCATACAATATATGAAATAATGGTTTGCAAGAAACTGTATATCAGGCATTGAAAGTCAGTGACCTCTAAGAAATAAGAATAAATTTATCAAACCAGTGATAAAAAGAGAATCCTAAGAGTAAACAGAACAGACTTGTCACATACAAGGAAACAAAGGTAAAGATGGCAGCAAATATCTCAACAGGAAAAAATGAAAGAGAGAAGAGTGGAGCAACATATTTAAAGTACTAATAGTACTAGCAGCAGAGAATTCTATACCCAGCAAGATTATCTCAAAAAAAAAAAAAAAAAAAAAGCAAAATGAAGTGTTTTCAAACATAGTAAAGCTGAAAGAACTTATCAAAAGTGGATTTGTTCTACAAAAATTAAACAAAATAAAGACAGATAAATAAATAAATAAATGAACAAATAAATAAGATGTTAAGGGACATCCTTTAGGCAGGAGACAGTATCAGATGGAAATGTGAATGTACAAAAAAAAAAATTGAAGAACTTGAAATGGAAAATACATAGGGAAACACATGCTTCCTCTCCTAATATTTAAATCTCTTTAAATTTTTTATCTTTAAGAGATAATCATTTAAAACAATATGTGTGTTTTTGGTTTATTTTAAGACAGGGTCTTGCTATATTGTTTAGATTGTTCTGGAACTTGTAATCCTCCTGCCTCTGCCTCCTGACTAGTTGAGATTATAGGTGCATACCAAAGCCCTCAGCAACAAATTAATTTTTTGAATAAAAATAATTATGATGTAGTATGAGCTTTAGAGCATACATAGAAATAAAATGTGTGATGACAATAGCACAAAAGTTGGGAGAGGAGTCTTACTGTAGGTCTTATATGATATATGTGAATGATATAATATAATTTGAAGGTGAACTGTGATAATTTGAATATATACATACCATAAGACTAAAGAAATCACTCAAGTACCCGAAGAGTGATAATTAAAAACCTCAAAACAGAAGATAAAATGGCATACTAAATATTATTAAATTAATGCAGAGCAAGGAGGAGAAAGAAGAAATATGGAACAAAGGAAAGTTGTGACCAAAAAAATATACAGCAAGATGATAGATTTAAACTTATCATACCAATAAACACATTAAATGTAAATACCCCAATTAAACACCTGAATTAAAAGGCAAACAATCTCAGCTTGTATAAAAAAGCAAGACCCAACTGAATGTTGACTACACAAAATATCCCTTGAATATAAAGACACAAATAAGTTAAAAGCAAATGGATGAAAATTTGTTTGTTGGTCAGAAAAGAAACCTACAGTGTCTATGTGAATTTCAAAGTAGATTTCAAGCCAAATAATATTATCAGTGATAAAAGAAGGTTATTTCAAAACAAAAAAGGAAACTGCAAAGATAACAATAACAGAAGTGTTTACTCATCTAGTAGCAAAGTTTCAAAATATATGAATCAAAACTGAAAGAATTATAAAGAGAAAATAAAATATATAAACCCATCAGGGAATTTGATAATTCTCCTCACTCAGTAATTGATGGAGTAAGTACAGAATAATTCAACAAGAATATAAAATATTTGAACAACAGTGAAGAACCTTGACCTAATTGAAATTTCTAGGATATTAACCCCCCAAACAAAAACAAACCTATGCAAGTGCACATAGACTATTCCAAGCTTCCAGCTGGAAGAGGAGGAAGAGAAAAGAATAGTAGGGAGAAGAGGAGAGTGAATGTAGGGGAAGCAAGGAAACCATAAAGATGAGAACATATACAGATAACCTTAAAAGCAGAAAAATAATAAAGTCAATAAAAAAACTAATTTTGAGAAGATAAATAAAATTGATAAAACTTCACCAGAATGATCAAGAAAAAGCAAGAAAACTAAAAATAAACAACATCAGGAATGAACAAGGTGATATCACTAAAAATTGTATCATTATTAAGATGATAATAAGAGAATGTTATAAACAATGTTCTACCAATTAATTCAATAAATTAGATGAAATGAACACAATTGTCAAAAGACACAAACTATCAAAGATTACTCCAGAAACAAATAACTTGAATATCCTAAATCAATTAAAGAAATTGAATTTGTTGTTAAAAATGTCCCCACAAAGGGACTCCAAGGCCCAGTCATCTTTACTATTGAATTCTACCAAATATTGAAGGAAGGGAGAACACAAATTCTCAAAGAGGAGGGATCTTTTCTCAATTCATTCTATTTAGTCAGCATTTACTACAAGACCCAAACCAGGCAAAGACATTATATAAAAACTATATTTAAACATAGTTTTAAAAATAGATGTAAAAATATTCTAAATAAAATTTTAGCAAGTCAAATCCAACAACCTATATATAGAGAATAATTTATCTTGAGGTTTAACTCAGAAATGTTAAATTTGTGTTAAATGTTGGCCTAACACTTGAAAATCAATTAATGGGACTTATACTAACACAATAAAAATTAAAACCACATGGTCATTTCATTAGATACAGAAAGAGCCTTTGTCTAAATCCAAAATCTATTCCTAATAAAAACTCTTAGTGCTATAGAAATAAACTTCTCAATCCAATAAAAAGCATCTATGAAAAAATCTAGACCTAACAGAATATTGAGTGGTGAAAGACTAAATTTCCCCCAAACACCCAAGATCAGGGATAAGACCAAGATGGCCACTCTTAAAACTTCCTTTCAGCATTATATTTGCTCTAGCCACTGACTTGGGCAGAAAAAAGAAATAATAAAGCACCCCAACTGGAAAAGAAGAAGTAAAACTATATTCATAGATAATATGAAAATCTTTGTATAAACTTATATGGAATCTATAAAAAAAAGCAACTTGAAAGGTTTCAGGGTACAAGATCAATGTACAAAAAGCATTTTTTTTCTTTTTACTAATAATAAACAATTAATATGAAAAAATTAGAAAGTAGTTAAAGTTACACAGTAGTGCCACTTACAATAGGATCCAAAATAGGATGGACTTATGGATAATTCCAACAAAAGTTACCATCACACACCAATGAGTGAAATTTCAAATGACCTAATCAAATGGAGAGACACAGAATACTCATGGATTAGAAGACTTGGCATAGTAAAGGTGGTCAATTCTTCCCAAATAAGTACATAAATTTTCCTTGTTCAAATATAGACCAAGTCTCAGAAGGCTTTTCATACTTGTAAAAATTGACAAACTGATTCTTAAATTCATATGGAAATATAAGGGGCCTTTAACATAGCCAAAACAACCATGAAAAACAACAAGATGGCAAGACTAACATTCTCTGATTTCAAGATGTCTTATAAAGCCATGTAGTATTTATGTAGAGATAGTAAAAAAGATCAACAAGACTGAAAAGAAGAGTTTAGAAGTATACTCATACATATTTGGACAACTAATTTTCAACAAACATTCACAGGCAATTCAGTGGTAAAAGAATAGCCTGTTCAGTAAATGCTGCTGGGACAATTGCATATATATATTTAAAAACAAATTGCTTTCCACACCTTTGCTATCAAAAAACTAACTTAGATTAGAACATAGACTTAAATGTAGAACCTAAAACTAGAAGAATTCTAGAAAAAAAATCAAGAGAAAAAAATTTTCATGACCTTAGTTTAGGCAAGTTTCTCTTTAACATAATTCCAAAAGTATGATCTCTATAGGAACCAATTCATCATCTAGACTTTATCATAATGAAACAGGACTTCCAAAGCCACTATAAAGAAAACGAAAAGATAAGCCAGAGATTTGGAGAAAATATTTGCAAGTATCAGATATATGTCTTAAAAAATAAGGTACAGAGAACTCTCCAAACTCAAGGATAAAAAGAAAACCCATTAAAAAAGTGAGCAAGATTTGAACAGACACTTCACCAAAGGAGAGAGAGAATGAGAAACAAATTCATGAAAAGATGCTCAAAATCACTGTTTATTAGAGTAATGCAAGTTAAAAGCAATATGAGATACCATTTTATATCAATTAGAATGACTAAAATTAAAAACATTGACTATTCCAAGTGTTGGTAAGGATGAGGAGGACTGAGACTTCTATGTTTCTGGTAAAAATGTAAAATTAAATGATACATCCACTTTGGAAAAACTTTAAGAATTTCTTAAGAAGTTCAACATAAGTGTTATGGTTTAGATGTGGAAAGTCTGTCTACGTGTCATGTGTTCAGAGGTGGAGCTTTTGTGAAGTGATTGGATCATGAAGGACCCTGACCTCATCAGTGGATTAATATACTAAAAGCCAAATATACCACTGGGAGGTGGGTCCTGTTTGGAGGAAAGAGGTTCCTGGGGACATGCCCTGGAAAAGTATATCTTTTTTCCGGCTCCTTCCTCTCTGTTTCCTGACTGCCATGAGCTGAAAAGCATTTCTCCATTGCAGCCTTCTGTTATAATGTTGTTCACCTCAGGCCCAGAGCAATGGAGCCAGCCAACCATAGACTGAAACCACTGAAACCATGAGCCAAAATCAATCTTTCCTCCCCACATTGTTAATGTCAGGTATTTTGGTCACAGTGATGAAAATCTAACTAACACATACCATATTATCCAGCCATTCCATTCCTACATATTCCAAGGGAAATGAAACATGTTTATGCACAATGACTTGTACATGAATGTTCATTAACAGATTTCTTTGTAAAAGCCCCAAACTGGAAACAACCCCGATGTCCATAAATAAGCCAAAGGATAAACAAAGTATATATTATATCAACAGAATGGACACTACCTGTCAATAAAAATAAACTACTACTACACACTATAATGTGAATGAATCTCAAAATAATTGCTAATTGAAAGAAGCCAGTCCAAACAAACAAAAATAAGAGGGGATTGTATACAGTGTAATTCCACTAACATAAATGTGTGGGAAGTATAAAGTAGTGATTATGGACCTTATGTGGATCAGTGGCTGCCTGGGTTTGTGGAGGTACCTATGGGATGAAGTGCAGGACAGCTTATAGAGGGGCATAAGAAAACTTGTATTACTGAAGATGCTCATTTTCTTGATTGTGAGGAGAATTTTATGGTTTCATACATGTTAAGACTAATCAAATTGTATTCCTTAGTTAGCATTTATATACATTTAACTATATCTCAATAAAACTTATAATAAATATAAAAATGCAAGCACTATTTCCATATCTAAAAAACATTAAGAATAACTTTTTTTTTATTAGTTCTAATGAGTTATACATGACAGTAGAAAGCTCTTTGATTCACTGTACATAAATTGGGCAGAATTTTTCACTTCTCTGGTTGTACCTGAAGTAGAGTCACAATATTCTGAAATCATACATGTATCTACAGAAATGATGTCCATAGAATTTACATTTTTGGTTTGTTAATCTGAAGTGGGATCTAAATGAGGTCCAAAGATTGCAATTGGTTTTGCCTGAAACGAATGAGTCAGAACTTCCCATATAATTCTGTGAGATATTAATTATTCACAAAGAATCACTGAGTAGAAGAGTACCAAAACCATTTTAGGACATCCATAGCTACTGTTATAAAATCCAACGTAGAATATGATAATTTTTTCTGACGTAGTAATTTAAATTTCTTCACTGCATTAATTTTGTAATTATGGATTCTCTACAGCAAAATTAGTGACATTATGACCTCATTAAAGCCAACACATGCTTGGCTTTCCAGACAATGTGATATCACTGTTGGCTTTAATGAGTGACCATAATGAGTGACCATTTTGGCACACATTTATTGAGTGCCTTCCATATTTATTGAGTGTCACTTAGTTAGTATAGGGGATAAAAAGATGAACCAAATATAATTCCCATCCTCAAGTACTCCAGACACAAGAAAGTGATGATTGGGGGGGGGGGGGAGCAAATTAAAGACCAAAATAGAAGGATGAAAATTATCAGACAAAATAAGAATTACAAAGTGCCTTGGGAACACAAAGAAACAAGTATTACTTTTAACTGGAACAAAAAGGGAAAAATTTAAGAAGAATCTAATGTTTAATCCGAGCCTAAAAACATAGATAATATTTCAGATGTGAGGCAGGGGAAAATATTACAAAGAAAGAGACATGAGTAGAAGTAGAAAGAAAAAGGAGATAAGTTCAGAAATTTGTGAAAATGCTGACGGAGTCCCAGGGTGCCAGGACAAGGACAGTGAGAATCAAGGTGGTTTGAAAACAGATTAGGAGGTTTATTGAAGAATAAGCTGAGGAAGTTAGACTGCTCTGCAGAAAATGTGGTATCACTATTGTCTTTAGTGAGTGACCATTAACAACCTGTTCCAGGGAGCTTCTCTCAGAGTAGGTTCATATTAGCAGAAGGACAAAAAGTAGAGGTAGGAAGAGCCTGTGGTTATGGTACACAGGCAGAGAAGAAGGCCTAGAGAACGGCCGTATGGGGAGAGAGGAATAGTTAAATTCCTGCCTTAACCAGGTGATTAAATTTTAGGGGAGAAAAAAGATTTGAAAATAAAACTCTTAGGAATAATTAAATTTGAACATATCAAAGAAAAAATCAAAAATTACCATTTATTAGTAAATTCACATTCAGACAAAGCTACTGCACTTGGACGAAGATACATGCTTTAGTTTTGTGATGTTTATAGATGATCATGTTGTATACCATAATGCATTGCAGAACATACTGTCACTAGGAGGGAAGGTGGTGTGACATTCCAAAACATCACACATTATTGTCAGTCCCAAAGATATGATATGTGTTGTGATCCTTTTTATGAATAATGTGTGGTTTATTTTTATGCAGCAGCACACCACATGTTTTGGTTTTTAACAGATGGCAAACTCTTTTTTACCATAGTTTTAAGCTTGCACACTGGGAATGAAAACTATTTATACAGTAAACACTTTAGCTGATCCTATCTTTGGACAAGTTTAATTAAAGAATGAGATACCAATTGCACAATCAAGGAGACTCATGGGAGGAAGGCGGAACTTGCTTCCTTGCTGAATACATTAGTTTATCCCAGCATTTTAAAGCACACATGGAAATTAATGGCACTATTGAGTCTTACAATAACTCCCTTAAGCATTTTGCCTTTTTTTTTTGGTTGTTAGCTATTTTCAAACTCCAGTGTTAATAAAGATTTAACACCCAAGGTATAAAGAAAACTTACTGTTTAATGAGATGCCATGAAAAGCATACCTCAAACAACTCCCCAATATCCTCACACCTCATTCAGCTTGTAGATGTTCACTTTCCACACATAAACACTTCCTAGAAAAACATCCCTGGGGATTTATCATCTTCTCTTGCAATTAAGACATTACGAACACTGGGATGTCATGTGGATAATGTTGATCACATTCATCAAGAGCCTCTTGGAAGAGGAACACAGACAAATGAACAGTACTGTTCTTCTCTTGCATATAGATTTGGGGATAACATGGCATTTTATATAAAATAATTACTGGAGGGGAAGTAACAATGCTAGTTGATCATATCTACATAGCATGACACCAGTGACAAACCAGCACGGTCATGCAACGTGCAGAAAAACTGTAGGAATGTAAGTAGAATTAGTTCCCATTTTATACACAGAGAAAGAAAAGCTCCAAGAGGTCCAGAGTTGTGTCCAGGATCAAACTGCAATTAAGAATTGGTAGTACTGGGCTGGGATTGTAGCTCAGTGGTACAGCGCTTGCCTCGCATGCGTGAGGCCCTGGGTTCAATCCTCAGCACCACATACAAAGCAATAAAATAAAGACATTGTGTCCATCTACAACTAAAAAATATATATATTAAAAAAAAAAGAATTGGTAGAACTGAGATTAAAAACTCTGGACAAGGATACTTATCTATTATACTCCAACAATTTTCTAGTGTTGAATAACACTAACAAGAGTAATTTAAATGCTTTGGAGAAAAATGTTCATGGATTAAAATAATAATAATAATAATAATAATAATAATAATAATAATAATAATAAAGGCTACTTTAAAGGCTGACACAGACTGAAAGGCCATTTTGTACCACTAAATTTCCTAAAATATAAATAAGAGCTTCAACCTCCGAATCCCACATTTGACTACATGCTTGAATCTAAAAACAAAACAGATCAGACTCAAAACGTGATCTTGATGCCTGAACAAGATTGGAAACATCACGTGAGTATTTCCATCACACTAGTGCCAATGCACCAAGTGTCTGGTACTGTTAATCCAAAAGGCAATTTAAAGATACTCCTCATTTTTCTCTTCTTTCAAACAAGTCTCTTCACTTGCGTTTTATAATCACAGAATAATTCTCCAGGAAGTGCATTGTCAAGCTATTATCATACTTCTCAGGGGGTAAAAGACAATCTGCCTCTGGCCTCCTTCCACACAAGGCACTGAGGTAGGCAATTAATGGCACAACAACACATACCCTGCTGGGTCCTGTACTGCTTGACTCTAGTGACTGTCTGAAAGTGCCATGAAAAAATATACTGCAGAGAAATGCACACGGAGTTCGTGGCAGCAGTTAAAAAGCAAGATGCAGTATGAATCAAAGTGACAAGGCAGCAAAATTAAAAGCTCACCCAAGTTCATTGGTTTTATGTTGAAGCTATAATTTGCAATTAACGCTACTTCCACCCTGTGACTAGCTGAATGACATTAGTAATAACATCACCAATATGATGGTATAAATGCACAAAGAAGTCGGTGATCCTTGGGGGAGAGGAGCCAAATTTCAATGAAGCATAAAAATCAAGGTTATTACCTGAAACACAACTTTATCAATCCTTGGCTTTTATGTAAAGGATATCAATTAAAGGCATAATGCTGTATAAATAGATTTCATGCACTTTTATTTCAAATTTAGTTTTAAGTATACTTCTCACAACTTGAACCAAGTGAATATTATAATCATGCTAGCTCCAGATAAATAATATACAGTCCTAGAAGAAATAATATACAGTCCTAGAAGAAAACACTAAATAAATTCCCACAAAGTGAAACAGGAATAGGACAAACAGAAGCCACCATTGAGGTACTTTTCAAGGTACTTTTGAAGAATCAAAGTACAGAAAGTGTAAAAGCCACTGAATTAGAATAAAAAAGTGAATTATAATCATTTCCCCCAAAACTCATGGTATCAAGTTTCAAGACAGGTTTCCAACTAGTAGGACCTGCTTTACAGTGAGCAATGCCCACAATACCCTAGAAATGCTACCCTTTGCAGTAAAGGTGGGCCTGCTATGTGCAGAAACACCTATGGTCTTTTGTCTATATCAACCTATCATTCAGGATCTGAATTCATAGAGCTACTACACGGACGACACCCTTGCTCACTACCTGAGGCAGTTTAAATGTTATCTGTCTAGGAAGACTTCAGCTGCTTTCTGACAGCATCACCTCCCTGGTAGCAATGGATTCTTCCCTCTTTGATGTTCCCAAGGCAGCCTGTTCATATCCTCTGCCTCCTTATATTGTAGTTATTTGGTTTGTTTTTAAAGCACCCCACAGAGATAGGTACAAAAAAGAAGTGCAAATGTTTGTTAAATTAATGCATCAACCCCCACTCCCCTTAGCTAGAATCTCTTATCTCCTTTATTCAGTTCCCATTTCCATTCTTTAAGAAGGGTCAACATGCAAGGGTAGGCTGAAGTTCCAAGACAGAGGGAGAGAACTTATCTCTTCACCCAGCACAAGTGAAACCCAGGTTAAAAAAAAGCATAAAGATACACACACATATATATATAAATAAATGTTAGGATATGTATATATATATACACTTAATTCCTATATATACAATACAATGATATATATTTATTATATATGTATGTTACATACATATTTTATATATATATATATATATATATTTTCCTTATTCTTATTCCCTTCATCCACACATTCTGACTTCTTAAAAAAATTTAACTCAAAGGGCAAAAAAGCAGTGCTCTCTGATTCTACCATAATCAACTGGAAAACTGTATACATGATTTGAAGTGAGTTTAGAATTTACAATATAAGTTGCCATATATTTGCCTTGTGGTTAATGCATCTAGTAGTGAATGAATTGGGAAAGCATAAAGGAGATGCCTTTAACCACTTCAGTGATATTTTCTCATTGCTTTACATGTTAGAAAAAAAAATTTCTCCCTAGTAACCCAAGAATGGGTTGACTCCTGTGAATCAGTAAACACTGAGCACCTTCTGAGTACAAGGCACATCCACGCCCTTTGAGGAGAAGGCAAAAGTTAAAGTAGAAGGCATTAGCTTTTTTTTTTTTTTTGGTACTGGGGATTGAACTCAGGGGCACTCGACCGCTAAGCCACCTCCCCGGCCCTATTTTGTGTTTTATGTAGAGACAGGGTCTCACTGAGTTGCTTAGCACCTCGCCAATGCTGAGGCTGGCTTCGAACTCGCGATTCTCCTGTCTCAGCCTCCCTAAGTGCTGGGATTACAGGTTTGAGCCACCGCGCCCGGCTGGCATTAGCTTTTTATTTTAGGATTTTGTTTGCCCCCACATATTTTTATCCCATATAGGAATATATCTTCAACAAGTGCTTTGTTATGAGTCTTCAGATACTGTGTAACTTACACACGATGAACATTAAATTAGTGACCTCAAATAGTTAAGCAGTAAAAATCCCAAAAAGGAATTTCTACCCCCAGCTGGGGCACCAGGGTTGATAGAGAGTAGCATGTGTGTGGCAGGAGAGGTGGCAACTTGAGGCACCTGAAGAGTAAGCATGTGCAGGTGGCAAATGAGAATTTGTTAGCTTATTCTCTTAGTTCTGATTTACATTTGCAACATTTGCCACATTTAGCAAAGGAATGAACCAGAGCATAGTGAAGCCCACAGATGAGACAGACCAGGCACCATAAGAGGAAAGGACTGCAGGATCTGAGTAGAGGAAGGGGAAGAAGAAAGAGCATTCTAGCAAAAAGGAAGGGTGACTAACATTCCACAGTGCTAAGGAAAGGTAGTAGATTGGCTCCCCACGCAGGCAGAATGCAGTAAAATCACCCAAACTGAAACAGAAGACTTGCTTTGATTATCAATAAAATAGTTCCCCTTGACTGAGGGAGTTATATTCCAAGACCCCCAGGGGATGCCTGAAACCACAGATAGAACTCCATATGTACTATCCTCTTTCCTATATATACATGAATTAAGATTAATTTAAAAATTAAGCAAAGTTAAAAATTAACAATAACTAATAATAAAACCTTACAAGTATAACAATATACAGTAATCAATGTTGTGTGAATGTGGATTCTCTTTTTCTCAAAATATCTTACTGTATCCCATTCTCCCTTCTTGTGATGACCAGAGATGATACAATGTCTGCATGAGGAGATGAAGTGAAGAGACTCTTGTAGGTACTATGACATGATGTTAGGCTACTGTTGACCTTCCGATGGTAGGTATTTCTCTATTTGAGACAGCAGATGACCATGAGTGACTAAACCATGGAAGGTGAAACTGCACGTAAGAATGAGCTATGGTACTTTCTTTCATTTTGTCTTTTTTTGGTACTAGGGATTGAACTCAGGGGTATTCGACCACTGAGCCACATCCCCAGCACTATTTTGTGTTTTATGTAGAGACAGGGTCTCACTGAGTTGCTTAGCGCCTCACCCTTGCTGAGGCTGGCTTTGAACTCTCGATTCTCTTGTCTCAGCCTCCCAAAGTGCAGGGATTACAGGCGTGCACCACCGTGCCCAGCGATGAGCTATGGCACTTTCTGTTGTCAAAACATACTTCATTTTTAAGTGAAAATATATAAACAGATGACAAGAATTACTGTTCCAAATGCCAGTAGAACCTACCATTATACCATAAGGATGAAAAAATTCGGGGGAAGAGCTCTACAGAGTTCAGATGAAGGTACTTTTCAGTAGTGTATTCTTCAAATTAATGGAGTCTCCAATTGAAGGTCTTGTTTAAATAAATGAATATATTCAACAACCCATAGCACAGTCTTTTTATGGCACAGTTTTACAAGTTTGGTTTTAAGTTAGTTTGGGCATATGCTACTAATATATGAATCTCTATTCATGTACAGACAAGGTGTGAACAAACACAAATATGGATTATCCTGATTTAAAGATAATGCCTCATTTCGTATCAATTAAAAAATTAAGATCCTAACAATAATTTTAATAAAAATACACTCATATCTGATTTTTTCCTTTGAGAAAACTATTTTGTTTTCCTGCTCACACTGTCACAATCATTACACAAATTAGCTTTGTAAAATGTGGAGTGCTCAATGGGAAGCATTAGAATGGGATTTTAATGATAACGAAGAATTTGCTATTATTGTCCTGTGGTGTGTTTGACTGAAGATTCATTCTGGCGGAAACAGGTGTCCTGAATTATCTATCACATGTCCTACAGTACGGTTAAAATCATGAAATGAAAAATAAAAACAAAGCAAATGTGTATTTCAACACAGCTAAAAACCTCTACTATACTTGCTGAGACTGGTAATATATGCTGAGCTTATTTAGAATCACTGAAATTGCTGTAATTAAACTTCTCTCTAAATCAGACTTGTATAAGAGTCAGAAATCTCCTATAATTAACTTATCTGTAGAAGTAATCAGACAATAACTGCTGGTGTATTTTAGGAACCACTAAAACTACTGTAGCTGTTGAATGTAATGACTATAATAAATCTTCAACAGCAGTTATCTCATAACCTCTTTTCACAGCTGCAAGGGTGGGAGGGAGATTGGCTTTTCAATGCTTTTCCCTGAGTTAGTTTAAATGTGCTATTGCTACATTGCTCTTCTACAATAGGGGGAAATTACTAAGGCATCGTGGTGTGGCCTGAACTGAACCACCAGCTGGTACCACAACATTTAGGTGGGCTGTTAGTACCAATAATGAGGAACACCTAGTGTTTTAGGACTGCTAAGACAATGAGTTAAAGTCTGTCCAATGGGTAGCTAAAAGACAAAATTCTAATTATCATCACCAAGCAGTAATTACGTTCCAGGCAGTGATGATTTTATGGAGCCCACATGTATCAATGGAAACGAAACTCAAAGACTGAATGGCTGCAACTTCATGACAGGTGTCTTCATAGTCAGTTACTACAATTCCTGTCTCAATGAGATGAATGAATAAATTCACTGAGGGAAGGATCACACTTTGCATTTCCCAAGCTCTCAAGCCATCTGAATCAAGTCTATTCAATGCTTTTGTACATGTTGTTAGTTTGGAATAGAAAAATATAAGACATCCAGGAGATATTGTTGGACCTCGTTCCAGCCATTCTCTCACATGTGCTCACTTCATTCATGTGCTCACTTATTCCAACCATTAGGAATCTACAAGACATTATTATATAGGAGGAGGTAATAAAAAAAACCACTGAGATGGTATGTTCCCAATATCAAAAACCAATGAGGGACTAAGGATCAATAATACAAATGAAAATTATAAAATCAACAAGAAAAAAAAAGTTTAATAGTTCCAGAAAAAATGAGCAAAAATTATAGGCAGCTCAGAGTCAGGGATTCCATAAGGGCTTATAAATTTGAGATGCTCAGCTTTTCTAGTATACGGAGAATATTTGTACTAGCATTTCATTAAATCAATGAAATATCACCAAGACTTTAAAACAGCTATATGAAGACATTATTGAAGACAGGCAGAAATTTGAAGCACTTATTCTTGGAAGATTGTTTCTGTTTTAGGTAGGAATAGTGAGTCTGTGGCTTTGATTGCATGGGAGTGCTCTCCAATTGCCTCAAGTCAGTGGAAAACAGTGGTCTTTCCTACTGAAGGGAGCAGATGACAGAATTCAGAGCAGCAGGATAGGTAAAAACTTAAAGGAGAAATTTTGAAAGCAAGAGAGACACAGAAGAGCTAAAATACATAATCTGAAAGTAAATTCTGCCCAAATCCCTGGCTAAGTGGTGACCTTTTACCTCTATAGGCAGCCCCAGGAAGCCTGGAGAAAAAGCAGGTAGATACTTGAGAGGAATGGATTAGCTATGTGAGACCACAAGATAAATCACCACCAAATTTAGCAACTGGCAGGATCTTTCAACATTTGTTATCTTATACAAGTTTTTTGCTACATGAACCTGGCTGCTAATATATGACATGATGGCTTGTTTACCCCAGAGCAAAGGATTCAAAGAATAGCAAGGTAAAGGCTGCAACATCTTTTCTCACCTATCCTATGAAACCATACTCTGCCATTTCTATAATATCCTACTGGTCACACAGGTCAGCCATATTCAATAGAGAGAGGTTTGGCCAGAGGTCTGATAAAAAAAAAAGGGAAGAATTACTGGGGGACTTCTTGGAGACTGGCTACTATGAAAATCAACTCCAGACAGAACTACTTCTGGTGAAATTTACAGGTTTGTTATGTATCACATGTGATTAAATTTCCTAATACACATACAGTCTTGACAGCAAAACACAGAAGAAGTCCTACTGCCTTGGGGTTTAAGAAGGAAGAACATGAGGCTGGCAAAGCAACTGGAAATTTTAGATGATAAATATCAGAAGCAAGGAGAAATACCATAAGCAATGAACTCTGCAGATGATGTACTTCCACACCTGATCCCCTTTGAAGTAAGTTAAACTGTTAAAGCAATAATTGGAAACCAAAAAACCTGACAAAGATAGTAGCTTCCTTACACTTCAGGGGAGACAGGATTTTCAGCTTAGTTCAGACATGTTAATTGCTTACTATAACAACAATCCTCAAAACAAAACAATTTCTAGAGTTGCTATAACATATTACACATACATCTAGTTTTCTAGCGAATCTAGTTTTTAAACTAAAATTAGTAGGCATGAAAAGAAATGGGAATCTCATGGCTCACAATCAGAAAAAGTAGTATCCAACAGAAACTGCATCATAGCATACCCAGATATTGATACTGATGTTGACTTTATCAGAAAAATACTTCAAATCAGTGATTATAAATAAATCCAAAGAATTAAAGAAAACATGGTGTTAATGAGTGAAGAGATAGGAAATCTCAATAGTGAAAAAAAAAACCTAAAAAAAAAAAAAAAAGTAACTGGAAATCTAGAGCCAAAAAGAATAGTAGATAAAATGAAAACATTATTAGATGGGTCCTATAGCAGATTTGAAATAGAAGAATTGATGAAGTAAAGATACAGCAATAAAAATTATGTAATCCAGCAGGGGAAAAGAAAAGAACAACAAAAAATAAAAAGAAAACAATATTTAGAGATCAGTGGTGTGGGGGCGTGCCACAAGATGGCGCCGAGCAGTCAGCTCAGTACTGATCACGCTGCCCTGAGAAGCCACCTCCCCGCGCTTTTATTGGCTGACCTCTGCTCCCATACTGCTTTAGCCGAGTGACCCTATACTGTTTCCAGGTGGACAGCCCCTTACGATTCTTTAGCTTGGAAACCGGATACCGCTGGACCCTCCTTCCTATATAAGCCTGTGAACTCCCTCAATAAATCGGTACTTGCTTAGACGAGACCCCCTGGTTCATGGTGAATTGGCCAGGCGGCCTTCCTCTCTCAGTTCGACCCCCACCGGAGACCCTCGGGGTGCTTCCCCTCACTCGCTGGCCGAAAGGGAGTTTGGCACCCGGCTGAGGCTGTTTCCCCCACAAGTGGGACATTACAAGCAGTTCAACATACATGTAATTGGAGTCCCAGAAGTAGGTGAATAGGGAAAAAGAAAAAACACTTCAAGAAATTGTGGCTGGTGCTCATTTTGGCAGCACATATACTAAAATAGAATGATACAGAGAAGATTAGCATGGCCTCTGTGCAAGGATGACATGCAAATTCATGAAGTGTTCCATACTTTTTAAAATAAATAACCCAATCAATAAATGGGCTAAGGAACTGAAAAGACACTTCTCAGAAGATATACAATCAACAAATATATGAAAAAAATGTTCAACTTCTATAGTAATTAGAGAAATACAAACCAAAACTACTCTAAGATTTCATCTCACTCAGTCAGAATGGCAGTTATCAAGAATACAAGCAATAATAAGTGTTGGCAAGGATGTGGGGGAAAAGGTACACTCATATATTGCTGGTGGGACTGCAAATTAGTGCAACCAATCTGGAAAGCAGTATGGAAATGCTTCAGAAAATTTTAAATGGAACCACCATGTGACTCAGCTATCCCACTCCTCAGTCTATACCCAAAAGACTTAAAAATCAGCATACTATGGTGATGTAGCCACATCAATGTTCACAGCAGCTCAATTCACAATAGCTAAATTGTGGAACCAACCTAGATGCCCTTCAATAGATGAATGGGTAAAGAAAATGTGGTATATATACACAATGGAATATTACTCAGCATTAAAAGAGGATAATATTATGGCATTTGCAGGTAAATGGATGGAGTTGGAGAATATCATGCTAAGTGAAGTAAGCCAATCCCAAAAAACCAAATGCTGAATGTTCTCTCCAACAAGTGAATGCTGATCCATAATGGGGGAGGGAGGAGAATGGAGGCACTTTGATTGGACAAAGGGGAGAGAAAAGAAGGGAGGGGACATGGAGGCAGGAAAGATGGTGGAATGAGATGGACATCATTACCCTAGGTAATGTATGACTGCACATATGGTGCAACTCTACATTGTGTACAACCAGAGAAATGGAAAGTGCTCCATTTGTGTTCAATGAATCAAAATGCATTCTGCTGTCAAATATACCTAATTCGAATGAATGAAAAATAAATCAATAAGTACATATAAAAGGTTACCAGTAAAAAAGAAGAAGAAGAAGAAGAAGAAATCGTGGCTGGAAAACTCTAACACAAGATTTAGAGGTATGGATTGATTAAATGACATTCCTCAGGAAAATAACCAGAAATGTAGTAAGTACACTACATTTCTGAGAGTATACTCTGGACACTAAAACTTCAATCACACTTTGATTTTTCTATTTATAAGCTCTTTCTGCCCACCATTTAGCATCTTACAATTAGATGAAGAAGCAACTAAAGGGAAAAGAATTATACATCTATAATTTTATTCATCTATGTTAAAGTGTTACTAGAAGACTGTCATGATTAATTTTATGTGTCATCTCAGGTAGGCTACAGTATGCAGATGTTTGGTCAAACGTGCAGATGTTGCTATATATATTGGTGAGATAAACATTTAAATCAGTAGATTTCGAGTAAAACAGTATGCTAATAATATTTCTATCTATATTTATATTGATATTGATGTCTATGCCATCTATATCTAGCTCTCTGCAAACACCCACACACATCTTACTGGTTTTTGTTTTTCTGGGGAATGCTGACAACTGTGATTGATATGAAAGGAGAGGGTCAGTCATGGTTCTGACCCTTAAGAAGCATTTTGTCTAGAAATTAAGGGGAAAACTCAAAATTAGTGCTAAAAAATTGGAAGCACAAAGTATTTCGGGAACACAAAGGAGAAGCATATCTCCTAGTTGGGTAGAAGATGGGAGTGTAGTCAGGAAAGGTTTCCTGGAAGAGGTAACTTGTAAGCTTTGTTTTAAGGATTAGGAATTTGCCAAATGAAAGGGAAGAAGAGAGAAGGAAGAGCATTTTGAACAGAGGAAAGCCACAGTAGGAGCAATAGCCTAAGATGCTCTGTACTGTGGTAAGGAGTTCAAGGGCCATGGAGAACAGCTTTGTTCAAATGTATTCTGCACAGTTTTAAGAATCACAGAAAATTCAGGAGATACATTTTTTTTTCAAAAATAGGAAATCTTCAGAATGAGGCTTGATTATTACTCATGTTGGTCTCATCTTTATTTTTCTTATACGGAAAACTAAGAGCTATCCATATAAGGTCGTAGTTGCACCATGCTGATTGACTGGCTATATTATAGCCAACTCAGCCTTTTATTAAGTTGCATTGCAAATGTGATTCTGCGCCTATCAATGTGACTTGTTTTCTAGCACCACCTGGTGTTCTGTTAAGGCATTTTTTTTTTAAGAATACAAATAATAACCAAGAAAGCTTTAAATGCCTTTCAAAAGCCATTCACCATAGGTACTGCTTAAACGTGGGATCCTTGGTTGTAATGAACACTATAATGAGATACTGAATAGTACTCCAAATCAAAATGAAAATTACAATGTCCATGATACAAATGCATTTTATCTAAACATACACACACAATTTCCACTCACCACTTCTACCTTACATCCTAATCCTAATCATCATCATCTCTCCTCTGGACTACTGCAGTAGTCTCCTAGTGACTCTCCCAGCTTCCAATCTTGCATCACTACAGCCAGAACAAGCCTTTGAAAACATAAGGCAGATCCTATTAATCTGCTCAGAATCTCCTAGTGGCTTCCCATCATATCAGAGATAATACAAAATTCCTCACTATGGCCTCCAAAGTCTTTTGTGATTTGGATTCTCAACCTCTTGGATATCAGCCATTTCTACATCTTCCTTCACACACTCTTTACCAGCAATCATCTGCTTATTAACCCTCAAACATGCTAAGCACACATTCTCAGGAACTATGAATATCCTTTTGAACCCCTGGACTAACTTCTTCCATGTGTGAGAAGAGAGCTCACATCCTAGGCTCTTCAAATCTCTGACTAAATGTTACCAAAGGGCCACACATACAATGACACTGCCTGCCCACTGCCATTCTCTGTTCTTTTCTTATTTTGTATTCCTTTTCACACCTATAATTGCCTGTTAGAATTTAAATTTTTAAAACTACATATCTACATTACTGATCACACTAAAATATAAGTACAGATTGAGCCTCCCTAACCTAAAAATCCAAAACCCCAAATGTTCCAAAACCTGTAACTTTTTGAACACTGATGTGATGCCAGAAGGAAAAAATTCCAAATTATGAAAATTTTGGTTTCAAGCACAAAAGTATTAACAATCCTGTATAAAATTACTTCATGCTATATATGAAAGGTGTGTATGACATGTACATGAATTTCAAGTTTAGATTTGAGTCCTATCCTCAAGATATCTTATCAGGTATATGCAAATATTCCAAAATATGAAAAAATTCAAAATCCACAATACTTCTGATCCCAATGATTTCAGATCAGGGATACTTAACCTGTACCATGAGAACTAGGACTTTGTTTTATTATTAGTCTTGAAGCCCCAGTGCCTAAAACAGCACTGAATATGTACTGAAAAATGGATAAATAAAAACAAATGCTGGAATTTGACATCTAATAAACCGTCTTTACATTGCATTACTTTGTAGTTCATATTCACATTTCGTGGCTGTGGAATATGGAATACATGGGGAAAGATGACATCCAGTGGGGAGAAACTGATATAGCAATTGTATTTAAAGAAAATATAAATAGTTTGACTCAACTTAAGAACCAGGCATCCCTAAAAGAGGACCAATTTTGGAATAAGCCCTATTTCAATCTTTTGACTCTACAAAAGTAAACAAAATTTGATTCCCTAAAAGAAGAAAGTAATCATCCATAATTATTAATTCCTAGTAAAAACTATGTCTTCCCAATCTCATTAGTTCCTCATCAATATTCTTGAAAGGATGCAACATAGGTAGAAAATAACTCAACCTGATAATTCATTTCATCCTGAGACAAATTTATAATTGTTCTTAAAAAAAAATCTCAAGTTTTGTTATTATGAAACTCAAGTCTGGCTACTGAAGCATGTTATTTATTTTTTTACTTCCAAGTCCCAAAATGGAAAATCTCCTTTCCCCTACTTCCTTCCAATTAAGAGCAACATATGAATCCATTTGAGTAAAATAATATATGAGATTCCCAAATGTGATCATTTGCTCAAGCAGGATTTATAATGAAGGGGTGGTAGCACTGATTCATTATTTCTTCTAATTCTGACTATACCCGTGCATTTCACTTTCATAGAATATTTCAGTTAGAAACAGTTTTGGTTAGTACTGACTTAAGCTGACAATTTTAAGCAATGGGAGGATAAAATGGTCAGGCAGAGCTTTGCACTTTAATCCCTGCAGGTCCAGAGACTCCAGCTCCCAGCTCCTGTGGAAAATACTCTAGGATCAGAACCCTGGAGGCCTGACCTGGGACAAGGGTCCTTGTGTGTCTGCAATAAACCCAGCCCACGATCCCATCTCTCCTGTTCCTACTATTGTATGAGTGCATTTGGTGAACCCTAGAAGTTAAGCAGTCAATATGTTAATGAGAAAGTGCTCTGATTGGCACAGAGATGTACCTGGGCTGGGTATGGCATCTCATGCATGGAGAAAAATGTCTGATTTCCCTGCCATGGTCTGTTCACTGCATACCATGAACTAAGTTTGTTTAAGGTACTCCAGCTTCTTGGGCCCTTCTTTCTCTCCTCAGAGCTTTTGCAGACTCTTCTCTATCAAGGTGCTCTTAGTCTTTGTATAGTTGCCTGAATGGTATTGCTAACCTGCTCAGAGCCCCTCCCTTGAGAAAGCTCCCTCTAGCACGCTCTCCTGCTGTGTTTCTCAAAATAGTAATCACAGCTTCAGTCTCAGGTGCATGGCTGACCTTCCTATTGGGAGCTCCCTGAAAGAAGGATGATGTCTGTCTTAGTACCAAATATCCCTCCTGACTAGAATGATGCCTGGCATGCAGCAGGCATATAGATATTTAAAAGCATAAAGCAATTGGTCATTTTTTCTCTGAATTATGAGTGGATAGATTTTTTAAAAATATATATTCTAATGACCTAGTGAGCTTTTTTAGCATCAAGCAGTAACCATGTTCCTAACATGGTGTTGAGCAAATATCAGCAATAAAAGCTGTAACTGCTGGTGCAAGAATAGTCCTTTGGAACATTAAGTTATGAACTAAGGATGACAGAATAGCAAGACAGGAACTGGGTCCCTCATAATCTTTTCCCAGGTTATAAATGTGTGTAAGAAATAAACGCCTATCTTTTTAAGTCACTGAAATGTGAGTTCTTTAGATCATATGTAATTGAATATAACTGTAAGAGTATTCTGGAATCTGGGCTCATGAGGAGAGAGACTCTGGTGGAGTGAGACTGGATGCTGGAGTGTGGCCTCAGTCTACCATATAAGTGGCCTTGGAGCCATGTGAAGAATGTTCTATGGTCCCAAGCATACAGAATGATATAGATCATATCAGCAATTGCTTCATAAAGCTAGACTTATTCCATTTTAAAAACTGCCCTTTATGTGTTTTACTTTGGGGACTGAAAATACCTTTGCTTTTGCAATTATAATAGATGTGGAGTTTCAAAAACTCCCATTTTAGCTAAATTATAAAATTGGCACAGCTTTGTTAAATGTCCAAATCTATCAATTTGGACTTATTAACTAAAGCAACCTGAAGACCAGATCCTGAAGACCAGGTATTTGGTTAATAATAGTGGTTGAATCTAGACAACTCTAATAGCAGCAGATTGCATTTATTATTTACAAATAATGTTTTCTTCTTATCTTCTGCTACACCATTTCCCCTACAAGGCATAAGAATCATTATGCTCATCCCTAGATGAAGAAATCAAAGGTTAAAGAGTTTTAAAATAGATATTTTCTTTTCCCTGTTAGTTCTGTGCTCCAAACAGTATAGGTACAATGATTCCATGTGTCCCTTGTGCTCGCTCATATAGTCACAGGAGACCTTGACCCTGGGTTTCTTTAGCAGAGTGCCAACTGGATTCTGGCCCTTATTCTTACACTTTGGGTTTTATAAAGCCTTTAATGTTTTTTAATATTAATACTTATTAATTAAAAAACAATGGAAGTTCATTCCATAGATATTTACTGAGTGCCTACTGTATACAAGCGTGCTAGGTCCAGGGGATGAGGTAGTAAGCAAATCAAACACAGATGTTCTTCCTGGAATCTTTGTTCCAGTGGAGGATTCAGACAACACTAAGGAATTAAACTACCCATTCTATCCCATGTTAAAAGTGCAATGGAGAAAATAAAGCAAGGATGTGAATACAAGGGGTTGCAATCTTAAATAAGATCAGGGTCAGGGGGTTCACAGCTGAGGAGAGACTGCAGGAACAAGCCATCTGGGGGAAGAACATCCAGCCTGGAGAGGGCAGCCAGTGCAGAGGACTTGATCCTGTGTGCCTGGCATGGAAGCCACAGTAACTATGGTGGAGGGTCCAAAGCATTAAGAGTCACAGGATTGCAGGTTAGAGGAGAAACCAAAACATGTAAAAACAGAGGCAGATTGTGTAAGGCCTTCTAAACCATTGCAGAGGCCTCTATTTTCACTATGAGGATGATAAGAATACACTGGAAGGATCTGGGCAACACAGTAAGAGAGATTTAAAAGGATCACTGTGGCTACTATATTAAAAAAGAAGACAGAGGCAACAAAAGTGAAAGTTGGAAAACCACTTAGGAGACTTCTAGAATAACCCACGCACAGGAGTCATGGTTTGGATCTGGTGGTAGTAGGTGAAGGTGGCAGAAGGAGTTGGATTCTCAATGTGTCCTGAAGAAAAGGCTGCCAGGATGTGCTGATGGAAGACGGAGAGGCATGAAAGAGAAAGGTCACAGGAGAAGTGTGTTTTAAGAGTTCAGTTTCACATGGGAGTTTAAAGTCATTATTAGACCTGCAGTTGAGGTCATCAGGGAGACCCCAGGTGGATGGCTGGACATACAGTCTGGAGTCAGGGGAAGAGCCCCAGGCTGTGGGTAAATCCAGTCATCTTTGGCAAACAGAATATTTAAACTCAAGGATTAGATAAGATAATGAGGGAGTGCACATAGATAGAGAATCACCCTGAGGACTGAGTCCTGGGTCCTCCAGTGTTTAAAGGTCAGGGAGATGAGGAGCAACCATCCAAAGAGCACAGAAGAAGCCAGCAGAAAGAGTAGAAGAAAATTGGGAAAGTGTGGCATCTGACAAGACAAAGAAAGGCAGTGTTTGCAGTAGAGGAAGTGATCAACTCCAACAAGAGTTGCTGATATGCTCCTTTCTGCTTTAAACTTTCTCCATAGCATTTGTCTATTGATTATAGTTAGGTCAGGGATATACTAAAAGATGGGAGGAAAGGCAGGAGAGAGTGTGTGTAAGTACAATGTTGGAGATACCTGTCACCTATAAAACATCAACAGTTTCCAATACTGAGGAGAAGACTACAGATATATTAGGAATATATTCCTAATATATATATATATATATATATATAAATTGTTAACATATATATATCAAGAAATACACAGGGAATTTCTAGAAAATGCTACAAGAAAAGTTGGTGAGTGAGACTCAGCAACAGGGAGCAGTAGGCTAAGGACTACTGTTTTACATTTAAGCCTTAACTTTTAAAATTACATCCTTGTATCACCTTGAAATAAACTGAAAAAATTGCACAAACTTGATGCCTTATCTTCAGCCTCTGAGCTACGACATCACAGCCAGAGGTCAATGTTTCCGTAGTTCACGAAGTCTTTGTACAGTTCGTATGCTCTACAATTTTAAACACAGATGCTGCTCTCATCATTCTAAATTAAAGGTATTCCTGAAATTATAATTACACATAATCATGAAAGAGTTTGTCATTCAGCCGATGCTAAAAGTGTAACCACTGTTCTGTGATCAGCTGTATAATTCTTTTAATGTTAAATGTAGTTCTTCATTCTGAATAAGTTCAGGAACTTCTATGAAAGCTAAACTTAAAATTATTGAGTTATTAAATGGGTGTTATTAAATAGGATGACTTTGTAATAAACTTTTGGAAGGCAGAGGTAATTCTTTTAACATGGCTGTAACTTTTGTGTGCCTTAGTTTTGAACAATTCAGTTCCTTGAAAAGATACTGTGTTCTAGTAATCTTTGGATCCCCTATACCTCGCATGGTTGTGAACACATTAATAATAAATAATATTTAATATTTTCTAAGTGCTTTCCCTATGCCTGACATTGCTTTAGCAACTTCATACATATTTTCATTTAATTGCTTTTATTTCATTTAATTGTGAAAACATAGCTTTCTGGAAGAGGAAACAGAGGGAGAAAGTTTAAGTAATTCTTCCAAAGACATATATACCAGTGGCAAAACTAGGAGTAGAACCCAGGCAATCTCTTCCTGGGCCTTAGCTCTTAATGTTTATGTACAACATTGATAAATGTTTGTTGATAAAATTATTGAAATAATGAAACCAGTGGCATACACTTTTAACTAGATATATGAAATACAATTGTTATTCTTCAATGGTATGACTTTTTCCCATATATATTTTAAAAGCTGTTTGACAGTCTCACCTTTTTGTTTTTGTTCTTGATCATCTGTTTTTCTATTTGTTTCTGAAAATTAAAGACAAAAAAAAGTCATTACTATGCAAGTAACCATTCAATACCTCAAAATACAGGAGAATATTTTAATAAATTTTAATGAACATAATTTAAGCAAAGTATTTCTGGGCATATGATTAAATTTTCCTAAATCCTGAGTTCTTGGCAAATGTAATCCATTACAAAATATCAAGATCTGGGCTCCCTTGAATTGCTTATAAAAAAGTCACTGAACTGTGGGTAGGAATCAGGTTCCAGGCTAAGGGCTCCTCATCTATAAGAGTTAACATGAGTGATATCCACCAATGCTATGTGTCTCTATGGATAGACAGGCAAATTGGAATGAAGACAAGCCATCTGCAAAGGTTCTTCAATAGTTTCATTGACTTCTAAAATGATAAGACTGTTTTCATAATGGCACCATGTGCTTTAAAAGAATGCAGCATGTCCCACTACCTGGAATATTAGTCTTCCTATGCTAAGCACTTCACACATACATAGATGATCCAATGATGATACAGGGGTGCCCATGCTGAAGCCTGGGTGTGTACCTTTAGCTCACTTGCTGAGAAACCTGAGATGAACACAAGAACCCATCTCTGGCAGCTTCATAGGAAGTTAATTACAGTTAGTGTCTCTCTCACAAATGGGGCTATTGAATGCAGAGAAACCCACCAGGACTTGTCAAAGAATCCCTCCCACCCCGCCTCCGATGGAAAACAACAGCCAATGAACTGACCATGTGTTTATAACATTGCTTCTTTACCTATAACTTTATAACAGGTCTACAAGTTATAGGTACAAGTCTACTGTACACCTGTTATAGATACAGAATGAAAATTAAGTAGATCCTTTCTTTCTAAGTAAATAAAGAAAATCAACTAGATTGGATCTATTTCATTTTCAAAGTAGATCAGTTGATTACGGTTCCAGTTGGCACTTATCTTACCTTTGGATACTTCTAGGTACATGTGTACATGCATATATGTGGGAATGAGGCAGTTGGGAGATTGACAAAAAGCACAGACTCTGTCCTCTACCCACAGGAGATGAGAGAGGGTGTGGTACAATCAGGGATGATGTCAGGGTACACTGTCACAGATCACTCAATTTGTCAATCCTGAGTTTTTCACACTCATTCCCATGAGACATTTCAATTTGAGGAGGTGAAAAATAAATCTAAGGCGAGCTTTGATGCAGGGAAGGCCTTTTTATAGGTCAAGTGCTTTGGTTCCTTGGAGACTTGAGATAAGAGGAGAAAAGGGAACTAACTTTGCAATTTAGGTGCCAGATTTAGCTCTACGCACATGTCTTGTATATCCCTGTCTCCTGCAGGGGATGAATCTTCGTGCAAAGGAGGAAGTTGAGCCTGAGAAATTAGATTCTAAAGCTATGAAGGCCAATGGTTTAAATAACTCCTAAGCACCATGTTCTTCCCACTCTGCCACTCTATGCCTTTCATGAAAAAGAAATAGAGGGAGAGGAAAGTGTAAGTCTTAACTTTTGGAAAAAAAAAATAGATTTTATAAAGTTCACTGCACATACTTTCTGGGCAGTGTGGCAAGAAGTATGCAGGATATTTTTTTTTCCTTTTTTGGTACTGGAGATTAAACTCAGGAGCACTCGATCACTGAGCCACATCCCCAGCCCTATTTTGTGTTTTATGTAGAGACAGTCTCACTGAGTTGCTTAAAGGATATTTTTTTAAAGGGGGGAGGCTTATAGATCTCTGCCGAATATTCTAGGGCATCTCATCTTATTAACTATAACTTCCTGACCACAAAGTTAGACAGCCTAACTGGACCTTACAATACTACTGACACAGTACATATTAACAGAGCACCTAATATCTGCCAGGTACTTTTGTAGGCATCAGGGATACATCAAGGAAGCATCATAAATCTCAGTCCTGTGGGAATTCTTGTTCTAGTGGGATCAACAGTACCTGCAGGAAGCCCTTAACCTTGGACTTCCTCCAGGAGTCACACTGGCCTAATGTGACTTGAAAAATTAAGCACCCAATCCAAGTTTCTACCTAGACTAGATGGAAACAGGTGGATGCTGGTCATAAAAGGGAGATCATGGCTCTCACAGATCTTCCCACTCCTGGGAGAAAAGTAAGGAAGAAGGAATGGTTTGAATTGGTCACATTCCAAACAGAAGTGGAAGGTGCTGATCCCATGTTGGAGGGCCCTGGCCAGGTCACTAATGTCCTTTGGACTCACATCCCCCCTGTAACTTGGAGGATACTGTGGTTGATTGTACTTCCAGAAACAAGGGCGGCCATCTTTCTCCCTCTTCCCTCCCAGTAGTTAGGGTGGAGCAAACGAAGGCCTAGCCCAGACCCTTCCAGGCCCTGGGACCCAAATTCTCTCTTGTTTTCATTCTTGTGTCTCCTTCTAATCCTCCCCCCACATCAAGGAGTTGAGTTCTGAGACTTCTGTTTGGATATGAAGAATATACAGAGTAGATGTTTTTAACTATTTTTCATGTTTAACTTTAGTTTAGGTAAAGAAGTTTTCTGAGATTCGCTGTACCTCACTAGGATTCTGCACAACCAATAATCGAGTGTCACTTTATTCTCTGTTTTCTGTGCTTTCTTGAGACCTCACTGTGCCAAAGAAAAAAATGACTTATTGAGCACTACTGTATACCAGGCATTGTTCAAAGCACTTAATGCAGATTATTCCATTTATCCTTGCAGCCATGGGAGATAGTTATAATTTTATTGATAAACTGAGGCATGAGAATCTAAAGAATCTTCCCAAGGTGACAGAACAAGAAAGAAGAATTTCAGAGACCATAATGCATAACAATACTACTTTAGTCACACTTTATATATCCCAGTAATGGGCAGTCCATTAAGTAAGGGAGATGAATGCTCAGTCTTCCCCTGAAAATTATGAAAGGGCAAGGTCATTCATAACTCACATTTAGAGTTTAAATACTCATGTCCAAAAAGAAAAAAAAAGCCACACATTCTTTACCTATATTAACATGACTTTTTACCCCTTTGAATATTACTTTATCAGAGAAAAGGAGACCTTACTAAAAAGAATGGAATCTCGATCTTTTAAAAATTGTAATACAACCATTGAGAATTGGTTACTTTTGCAGATTCAGACGTACTGTACTCTACCAAGTTGCAACTACTGTGCTAAGGTACCTACTGAGCAGTAGGCTGGACCTGACAATGAGAGCTAATTTGCACCCAGGCCCATCTGCCTTTCCAAGTGCCTAATCACAGGCACCTGTTCCTCCCCAAGACCCAGGCCTAGGGCTCTGCTTCCTCCCCGAGCACTCACACTGGCCACTCTTCAAAAGTCACACCTTTCCTGTCTCCTTCCTTATGTCTCTACTACCATCTCCTGGGCTCCTCAGTACCATCATCTATTACTAGTCAGTTTCCTAACTGGCCTCCTGCCTGCTCTGTGGCCTTTCCACCTGCTGTCTATGTGTCCACACTAGAATACCTGAGTAAAACCAAAGGCCAGTAAAACCAAAGGGCATTTCTTTGTTTCTTCTGGACATGTTAGAAGTGAAAAGAACCCTTTCCAGAACCCCAGGAGTTTGTTGCTTACTTGTCTAATTCTCTTTTCCTACCTAGAGAACTAAGGTTGAAAATGGGAGCAATGAAGAATGAAAACCTGCCATATATATTTTCAGCCTGTCATTCATCTACTCATGATGAAGTTAATATCCTCACAATAAAAACCTGTGGAGGATAAGAATGGTGAATAAGTGGGAAGAGAGATTTCACCAGGGAATAATCAAAAACTTAAGATACAGGACAAAAATTTACAAAGGATAGATGCGAGAGCTATTTCATTCCAATTCTGTCCCCATGCAAGGTAGCATAATAGTAGATGTTAAAACAAATAAGTATTACCTCTTAGAAACAGGTTAAGAAAAGAGGACAAAGGTATTTCCTTGTGATGTTAGTCATCAAAAATGTCATATTCTTCTAAAATGCTAATAAGCATAAAATGAACTGATTGTTATGTAACAAAATTAAAGATACTTACTATACTTAAAAATAATGACAATATGAAGAAGAATCCTTCTGCATTTTATTGCACTCAAATAACAATTAACAAAGACATTTACATTACTTATTGAAATTCCATTGATGTTGCCCAACATGGCATATTTGTAAAGACAAGGCTCATTAATTCAGACATTTAGAATTAAAAATTATTTGAAGTTGACCACAGCATAATGAATCCTCAATTTCTAGAGTACTACAGATGATTATATACAAAAGCCCAGCAGAAATTATTTTAGTCAGTCATCAGTTCTGTCACTCTTAAGTTTCCCTAAAAAAATACAGCTTTATAAAAAGTAGTGTTCTATAATTCACAATATGAAGAGCTTAATTACAAGTTGAGAATCAGCTCTATATTACCCATATCACAGCTTTAGAAAATTATTGCTTGTCTTAACTCTTATTTCAGGTTGCACTACATCTTGGGTCAGCATGCAGAACTCACTACATTGTAACTACAATTTATAATGATAAAAATATAGACTCTCTTTGATTTTACCCTAAAAGCAGAAAAAAGCCACCTTAAGACAATGTTAACATAATAAAGAGCAACCCCTTGACCCACAGATATCACCACTTCTTATGGCTTTTTTTTTAATAACTCATGGTTCTTTCAAAATGATGCTCCAGCTACCTCCTTTTCTAACAAGGCAATATTTTCATCACAGCAGGTATTTCTGAGCCAAAAATAAACCACATTAAAAATAAAAGAAAATCTTCAGTGTAGAAAGGAAAAGGCTCATCCCTTGTGAAAAAATAGCAGCAGGCATCGGGCTAGGTGAGTACTTCTCATATATCCTAAATCAACCCGACTAGAGGCATCAGGGACTTGATCCAGTGAGAGCACAGGGCAGTCTCTGGTTCTGTGACAGCATTACTTAATTAGCCAAAGGCAGAACAGTCTTTAAGTTATGCACCAGCAATGTGTACAGATTTCCTAAAATTTAAATAAACACTGAATGGACCAAAGCTATTATTACATGATCCATCCGAAGTGCTAAATAGTGTTTTTGCACAAGATATTATTGCAGGCCATTCTTTTTCCTAATATCCTAATAAGGAATTTTAGTTGCCCCTCATTTTGAAAAATAAATTAATGATAATTTAAAACTTTCCTCAAAATATTATATTATTCTAATATGCCAGCTAAAAGCTACAAAAATCTCAAAATTTGTGGTGTAACTTGAATATCTGAAGCTAATGTAGAAATTTTTGATCAGTGCAGATATATACAACTCAAACCTTCACAGCAAATGATCATGTCCACGTTTTTAAGAGTGCTAATACAAGACACTCTAAATGGCTTTTAAGTCATGTTTAACTTGGTGCTTACACAAGCCAGTCCAACATAGTTAGTATTAGTTATTAATAATGTATTAAAATCCTGACAAGACAAAATGCTGCTATATCATCAACATAATTCTTAATTCTTGTCTGAAAAACACATAGAAATGCAGGTACTACTAAAGCGGTGTCATAAAAAGAAAAAAAAAGAAAAAGAAATCCAATGACCCACTAATGGTATCAAAAAAAGGACATGCAGGAATGTAAATTACATGTAATTTTTGTTTCTAAAAAAAAAAAATACACTAAAATGCCAGTGGACTATAACTCATTCAAAACATCTTTAGTGTTCATTCCCAAAGATCTTGATCTGCCCAGTATTTACTTCACAAGATCTATCACAGCCATCTTTTGGAGCGTATGGTTAGGCTGGTCCTCCTGTGGTAGTAGGGGCAGTCTTTTTGAAGCTTTAAGTATCTGCAAAAATAAGGGGAAATCTAAATTAAAGGACCAACCAAGCACAGACTGGGACACTGCTTCATTTTCATTCCACTTTTAAAAAAATCACCAACAAAAGTAAATGCTTTTCTCTCGTTGTTTTTAAGGACAACTTATTAACAGAATAATTAACTACCCACAGAAGACCCAGGGGATTACTTGCAAAGCTGCTGAAGCAAATATGGGGGTTTGAAGAGTGCTCCAGAATTACAACTAATCTCAATCTTTTGAGAAACACAAGCATTAAATTTCTTTCTCCCATTGACATTTTCATTATATTGAAAAGAATCAGAAATCTAGTATGGGATTTGGAAGGAAAAAAAAAAAAAAGGAAGGATTTTTTAAGTGTTATGTACACTACTTTTAAAATATTTAATAATTTTATTTTAATGTTATTGGTAAAATAAGAAAAGTGCACAGTATTTTTAAAGAAGTAAAATTCATACCAATCTAACTTTTTACATTTTCATTCCAAATATTAGTATCTGATTTATTTTGTAACTACAGTGTTGGACTTAAATTACCATACTGAATTAGAAAAGGAACTAATATAAAGGCATATTTTGATATAATTTGTAAGGCAGGATAACTACTATGGCTTGAATGTGTTCTTTATAAATTCATCTGTAGGAACTTTAATGCAAACTCATGTATTAGATTCAGAGGATGTGATGAGATTGGGGACTTCATGATGGCATTATTGAATTTACAGCAAGAGAAGGAGAGACCCAAGCTAGCAAGCTTGCTCTTGTGTGTTGCCTTCCACTATGATATGATGCAGGAAGAAGGACCTCACTAGATGTCAATCAAAAGCCAGCACTACGCTTTTAGACTTCTGAGTCTCCAGGACTGTGAAGTAAATAAACTTGTATTCTTTATAAATTACTCAGTGCCAGGTATTTTAAAACAATTATGATTCTCCTTTCATCCCTCTTTCTCTGCATGTGTAGCCAAAAATTTCTAAATAAACAAGAATTGCTTGGTTCTAATACGAAACAACTAGATATTATATGTACATCTTTATATCCAATAGAAATGATTGTTTATATCCTCCAAAAGCATGTAGAAGAGAATATTCATATCACCTTTCTTCACAGTAGTCAAACTAAAAATAATCACTATATTCGTCAACAAGAGAATGATAAAACACTAGCACATTTACAGAAAACAGTAAAGAATTAGACTAAATTACTATACTAAGGTGTATGAAGCTCACATACATGATATTGAGCAATAGAAATGAGTCACAAAAATAATTGTGTGTATGTGTGTGTGTACATGTTTGTTTATGATTCTAGTTACATTAAATTCAAAAGCAGATTTTTAAAAAATAGTCTAGATGCCACAGGTCTATACAGTGGTTACCTTTGTGGAGGTGTTATTGAGAGGGAAGGAGAGAGAGACTTTTAGGTTGCCAGACATTTTTTTCTGATTGACCTAAGTAGTGGACACAAAGGAGTAACACATGCACAAATTCAACATTTAAGTGCTTCCCAGTAAATAAATTACACCTTAATAGAAAAGGTTTTAAAAATAAGTTTCACTTTAGAATTTAAGTTCTCTAAGAATTTAACAAATTAGCTAGACTTTGAGAGAGGAATGAACATTTAATACACCTGAGACAACGGGAAATTATTCAAAGTATAATGGTGAGTATTTGTAAAAAGGCAAATACACTAAAAGTTCAACTTCAATTTTAACAACTTAAACATAAGCTTCTATACACTTAAAGACTCCACTTAGAATTGGTTTAATAGGGTTTAAACAGTATCTCCAAAACCAGGCCAGTCTTCTCTGTTGGTGCCCTGCATTCTTCCTGCCTTTTGCATCTTTTTTTTTTGGTACCAGGGGTACTCGAACACTGAACCACATCCCCAGCCCCATTTTGTATTTTATTCAGAGATAGGGTCTCACTGAGTTGTTTAGTGCCTTGGCATTCCTGAGGCGGGATTTGAACTTGCGATTCTCCTGTCACAGCCTCTCGAGCTGCTGGGATTATAGCTGTGAGCCACCACACCTGGCTTGCCTTCTGCATCTCTATTAAGGGTCCACCACTCACTTACATCACTGGACTCAAGCCAGTGATGCTGGAATCATCCTTGACTCTTCTCCTCTCCCATCAGATTATTTCCACCTTCAATATCTATGAAATCAATGCCTCTTTTCCATTTACTCTACCACAGTCCATCTCCTACCATTTCTGGCTTGGATTAACACAGCTGCTCCTTACTTGTCTCTACCAGCTTACTGGACTTGCTATCTTTAAATATGGAATTGATCCTGTGACCTCTCTGCTTGGAATTTTGCAGTCACTTCCTGTTACTTTTAGGCCCAGATCTGAATTTCCAAACATAGTATAGAAGACTCTCCAAGCTGCCTGCCTACTTTTCTACCCTGTCTTCTCACATTTCTCATGGCACACCATCTTGGTTATTGATTAGTAAGCACTTTCTCCCCACCTGCTAGCTAGCTCCTGAACCTTCTATAGTGGTTCAAAACTCAGTTCCAGCCGCCACTATGACCCCTCTGTGGCTGCGTGAGTTATCCCTCTTTGCATGAGTTACCCAGCACACCATTCTGAGAAGTCAGTGCCATTGCAACAGCTGGTTCATTCCACTGCCTGCCACAGGTCTGCGAGCCACCAGGGCAGGGACGACATTGTTGATAGTGTAGTTCCACTGGCCAGTACACAGCCTGTAAGGCTGTTGCAATATATGCTTTTTGAATTAAAAAAATGGTCCTAACAAAATGCATGGAAAGCACTGGTTAAACATTAACTTGGATGAGCACAAAGTTTATCTCTGCCACTGCCTTTGATCTCTAGTGCTGCCAGCCTACAGCTTATTAAAAATGTTAGTGATAAATGTTCAAAAATGCTAGGTGAGAGGAAGGCCTGAGTGGAAGTTCTGGATGGATGCAATGTAGTGAAACCCATTCCATTGCTAGAATATTCCATGGCAGGATGAATTGTGTCTCCACTGCCCAAGAATCAGGAGCAGCAGAATTACCCAGAAACTATGATGCTCATGTGTCTCCATTCTGAATAACATGATTACTCAAAACATAAAATTAATTTTGTTTGTTGTTCTTTTCTAGCATAGTGAGAAAAATAGTTAATGAACCACCTAGTCATATAGCTTTAAGTATTAATTGGTAGAAGATTTTACTCTAATTAACTTCATAAATGATTCATTCATAAATCAATCTGCACTATGTATATTGTGCTGCACTATATATGTTATGCTTTTCTAAATACAAAACATTGATTGTTCCATTGTTACCTTGTAAGTTTCCCAAAGGATTTCTTTTCCCATTCATATTGTTATAAGAAACATGCTGTATGACTTCAAGTAAATATGAGTTTTAGGAGAAAGGTAAAAACTTGCTAAAGAAATAAATATTCCAAAGGAATTTTCAAAATTTAGTTTTCAAAATGATTAACTTCTAATATCAGAATGATCAATTCTTAAAACTTTCTATATCCTTGCAAAGAGTATACTTCCAAAACACTTATTTTTCAAAATGTAAAGAGAAGATACAAAATTTAAACTATTAGACAATTTATTCACAAAATATCTTCAATATTCCTAAGTCCTAAGCGATGAACAAATGAAGATTGAGAGAGAGAGATATGAAAAATATGGTATGTTTCGTTTTATCCCATCAAAATAGTTCTTAAAACTCTTAACAGCTCTTTGGCCTTTGTTTATTTAAAATCTTCTAGAAAACAATAGCAGAGAGTGAGGATTCCAAAACGAGAACATACAGATCAATCCCACTTCTACTGTGTGTCTGCTCTGTGACCTGGGGAAGGTGATTTTTGCCTTGTCATGCCTCTGTGATGTCATGTATAAAATGGACTTAACAACAGGTCTACCTCTCTGTGTACTGAAACTGCTAAAACGTATTTCACCCATGGAATGTGCTTAGACAGACATTCACCTCCATAATTCTCAATAAATGTGAGGTGTCACTGTCTTCTATTTGTGGCTCACTGCAATGCCCCATGGGATTAGTACAATGAGAAATATATTATTATAAACAATTGTAAGCAATAAGAAGACTGTATAAGCTAGTCTTGGAATGATCAAGGAAGGCAAATTAATCATCAGTTAGGTTCTAAGGGCTAGGAAAAAGTGAACTAACATCTGACATTTTGCAAAAGTCCTCAATTGAGTTTTGCAGTGAATGGATTTTAAAGATTGAAAGGTAATGAGGAGGCAGGCCCTCCAATCAGATATGTAATTAAACACTACTGTAAAGACAACCAACTAACTGTACAAAAATATCGCAAACAGATTTATAGGCATTAATTTTTTCCACAATGAGTAATAAAGGCTATAATATGAAGTAAGACTCACAATAAGACTTAGAGGAATAAAAAAGCCAAATTCGGTAGTTAGAAATAACTACTGCTAAGACTTAGGTTCTCTTTTAGTAAGGTCAAATTATACAGTGAGTCAATCAAATTTTTATGATACCTAGTTATAAGTTACAACTTCTCCATCAAATACCTGAGAATTTAGCTTTTCTTGATTCAACTCATAGAGCAGGCTAATTAATTACAAAATAATAATAGCCTTAGCCACCACTCACTAGGAGTTTATTATGTGCCAGGAACTATGCTCATTAATGAAATCTTCATTTTTATGTGCTTTGGTTGTGGTTGTTAAATATCTCATCTTAAAAAGGAACTTATTCCACCATCATAACCACCTGTATTTTATATTCATGTTCCACAGAGAACCTTGGGGTCAGTTTACAAAATATTGAAATAAAAGTACAGAGTTGGGCTGGCAATGTGGCTCAGCAGTAGAACACTTGCCTAGTACCTTCAAGGCCCCATGTTCAATACCCAGTACCACCAAAAAAATAAAAGCACAGGGTTATAGTCAGAAAACTTTTCTCATGCCTTCATGATAGTTAATCTATATTTTAAAAATGTAAACTATAACAAGAGAGATACTAATGTTGTAGAAACTTCTTTTTCTAGGAATTCTTATAAAATAATTTTCTTTAAAGGAACAGAATAGCAATCAAGCTGATTCTATAACCTGCTTTGTTTCTTCCAGACATAAAAAGGGTACTCTGTCAAGTGTTACTCAACAACAAACAGAAACCAACACAAGCAGGACAGAATTATCAGCTTCCCTTGCCCTGCCCATCTTTTCTAAATACAAAACATTCACTGTTCCACAGTCACCTTTTAAGTTTACCAAAGGATTTCTTTTCAAATTCATATTGTAATATCATTAATTGTGGTCTATAAATTACTTACTTCTTCATATTATTATGAATATGCTCATGCATAGTACGATAACTATCAAAACCTAAAATACCCCATTCATAAAATAGGCAAGGATAAGCTTAAATCTTATACCTTTTGGCTATGTTATTCTTTGGTTACTTTTTATCTTGAAATCAGTATTCAATTAATTTTGGCAGGTACAATTATTTCTACCAAAATCAACATTGGTAGTGTACATCACCACTATAAAATTCTCATTAAGCATCATGTAAAAAATGAGTAAAAATTCAACCAACAAACATGACTCACATACACACACAAAAACTAAAACAAAAATGAAAAGAAATACACTTGGGGACAAGGTGGGATATGAAAAATCCTCATCTAGTAGAACATTTTTTCCCACTGAGAAAACAGACTACCTGCCATTTTCTGACTGCAGGTATAGTTTACGTCAGTGCTGAAATGCAGTCCAAAGCACAGGTCTTGCTTGAAAAGTTTTTCCCATTCTCTAAACTCACTAATGATAAGAGACAGATGGGGGAAAAATATTGATGCGCCCTGGGCACCTGAGTTGCCACAGGGCATTGCAGATGCCTGCAAGAAAGGCAGGGGAACAGAGAACAGGATGAGTAATGGCACAGTTGATGTGCTATTCAATGTTCATCCTGAGAAACTTTGATTCTATATCCTCCATCAAATGGCCTGACAATCAAAAAGAAAAAGGAGAAAAATATTCTACCATGTATAATGGCAAAATCATACAGTACTTTAAATACTCTTCAAATTCTAGCATAACATGTGTGTACTACATGGAATGGGAATGTGTTTTCCATTACTTTTGTTCAGTTGATGAAAACACAGAATTTTGTTTTTTTTAATTTATGTACTGTCAATCCTTCCTTCTCAGGATTTTTATCCTTCATAGATTTATTTCATAAGGCTAGTGTTAATATCAATAGCATTTTTAAATTTTACAAAAGGAAAATGAAATGTCATACCTGGTGGTACTTCCTGCTGTTCTTCTGCAGTGGGAACATTTACTTCTAAAAATGAACAAGAAAGTCACAATCCATTACAGTTGCTGATGACCTGAGTTTAAAATACAGATTGGTAGTACAGCAGTGATGATGATTATTTTACAGACTTTTTATAAAGTTCAACTGCAATTATCATAAAAACACTGCTTTTATAACCCCCTCCCTCACTCACACACACACACACACACACACACACACACACACACAAAGGTTGGTTACAAGTGAGTAGAACATTGAGTATTGTATATTTTTCAACTAATCTACACAACAGACTTTACAATATTATCAGTCTGACCTCAAAAATTCTGTTGCCTGGTGCAGAAGATATGGACTAAAATTAAGATTTTTACAACTGTGTATCAGACATGATAAGAGAGCTGAAGAAAGACATTCAAAGCATCTTATTTCTTCTTTAGAGGATTTTTTTTTAATTGAAAAGCATTTTGGCAAGTAGAGGATGCAGAGAATTGAACCTAGGGCCTTGTGCATGCTAATCAACATAAGCTCTACCACTAAGCTACATCCCAGCTCCATCTCTTGAAAACAGCTCTAGTCTTAACATTAATTAAACAGCATAAGGAAATTAAATTGAAATAGAATCTAAAATCAAGTACTATTATTAAGAAGTTATTTTTGAAAAATAATCTTTAACATATTCTTTGTGTGCTGATGACTGTACTTAGGGCCTTCTGTACCCACATGCTCTTATGGAGCTACTGAGCTAAACTTCAAGCTCACAAGATAATAGATTCTAAGACTAGTTAGAAAAGTGGAATTGGCCACTTCAATCCAATTACAATTAAAGAGACTGCAGGCATTACCACCCAATGTACAAAGATGCATTTTTCTATTAAATTACAGCACATACTACCTTCAAATCTTACAACCCATTTAATGGATCTTAATCTAGAGGTAAGATTGTATCAGCTTTTCTTTGGGTCCTTAAGAATTGCAACAATCTTTGGTCAAAAGGAGTTATTTTTGAGTAGTACTTTTTAAAACTCAACATTTATGCAGCTTTTAAAATAATTTTTCTTCTTACCTTGCTTCTAATAATAGCTTTTAATAATAAAAATGACAGGTTTCAAGGAGAATATTTAGAAATATTTTACATAAAAAGAAACAAAAATAAGTCAAGCCTAATCCTATTAACTCCTGTTTATGTGTTACTCACTTCCTTTGTTATTACCATTGCTGATGTTAACTAAGAAAGCCTTATTATCAGTTACATTAAAATTTCATCTAATTGTATTTTGGAAAATACATACATTCACCTAAAATTTGTATTGGTGTATGATTTATTCTGGTATATGATTTTGATTTATTATCTTAAACATGAAATAGTTGAAAGAGGTACCTATTTCATTTATGTAGGCTACTTTTTCTTACCCTTGGAATTTTTGAACCCATTTCATTTAGCATGGCTTTCACTTCCACCACTTACTCCAATAACCTCCATATTTCCAAATGTAACAGAGACTTCTGGGTCACTTGACAGCATGGAACATACTCCCCCTTTTCCTTCTGACACACTTTCCTCCACATTCACTGATTGTTCATCCTCCACCCAACTGCACAATGTTGGAGTCCCCTAGAGCTCAGTCCTGCAATGGTCTCTATACTCGCTGCATTCACCTGCAAAATGACCTCATTGGTTTCCATGGGCTTAACACCATCTTCCTGATAACAGCTTCCAAATGCTCATGTCCATTTCAGACCTTGCACAACTAGTTCCAAATGGTATTCCCAACTCTCTGCTTGATAACTCTATTGGGATCTCTCACATAACTTTCAAAGTTAAAATGCTCAATGTGGAGACTTCTATTTTCTCCCCTAGACCACCTTGTTTAGCACTCTAGTTTTCTCCTTAACAAATGGCCCCATCATCCAACAGTTACTCAAACCAAACCATAGCTCCCCCCCCACTTTATTTCTTTGCTTTGATACCATCAGAATTGTCTACCAATTGAAATTATAAAATATATCTCAAGTTCAACACTCTCTTCTCCATTCCCACAGTCCTGATCTTATTCTGGGCCACTATGATCATTTTCCTGGATTAATGTTCAATAATTTCCTAACAGGGTGGTCCTCACATCCTTTCTTGCTCCACCCAACCCAATCTCTAGCTAGATAGGGTGGAAAGTAATGCTTCAAAACATACATCAGAGTATACTATAACTTTTTAAAATATTTCCATACATTCTCACTGTGCTTAGACTACAATCCAAATTCCTTAGTACGCTCTGCAAGGCCCTGTGACTAACTATCCCTGCCTGTTTATTGCTTAAGACAATCTGAGCTTCATTTTCTACTATCTACAACCAAAAGCAACCTTACTGACAGAAAGTTTTAAGCTCATGACTGATGCAGAGAGGACATTTCCATAGATCATCCTAAGGGCATGTTAAAAAATGGATTTGAAGGGGGAAGGCACAGAGTCAAGAAGACTAGTCAGAAAGCTGCTGCCCTTAACTATGAAGATAAGGGGTTGAACCAGATCAATAGTACAAGAGTACAGAGAAAATAATGAAGTAGAGGAACATTGAAGGAGTCCATTATCAGGATTTGGAATTAAGTATAGAGACAGAGGGAGAAGAGGCCTCAATAATGGCTTCCATGTTTCTGGTTTGAGAATCCAAGTGTCTACTGATGCAAGCAGCAAAGGCCAAGGGAAGACAAGGGTGAATGGGGAAGCCAGTAAGTATGTGAAGATGATGGTCTAGTCAGGTGCTACAGGGGCCAGCACAGAATCTGCAGGTAGACTGCAGGTGCACAGTCTAAAGCCCCACAGTCCAACAGAAGGAAAACCCTGCACAGTCTATCAGCTTCTCAAATTGTATGGAAAATCTCAGGAGAAAAATGTATTTCTAGTCCAAGAAAGGTGGGGTCAAATTGCAGATGGTAATGTTAGTTTTTTATGAAATATGTGAAGGACATTGGGTAAAGTTTTTCATGGGGATTTTCTTTTCTTTCATTCATTCATCTTTCTTTCTTTCTTTATTTTTTTTAGTACCAGTTTTAGTACCAGGGATTGACCAAGGGGCAATTAACTACTGAGCCATATTCCTCCCTAGCTCTTTTTATTTAGAGATAGTGTCTCACTGAGTTGCTTAGGGCCTCACTAAATTGCTGAGGCTGGCTTTGAACTTGAGATCCTCTTGCCTCGCCTCCTAAGCAGATGGGATTATAGGCATGTGCCACCTTGCTCAACTGGGGTTCCCATTTTTCTTACTTTCACTGAATCAAAATAAGACTTAGAGATATTCTTCAAAATATTAATATTCTTCCTAGAGAACTGAGTAATGGGAGGAAAATCTCAACTCAATTCATCCCCGCCACAGAGAGATGAATTCCGGTGTACACAGTGGGCCCACAGCTAAGTAGACAGGGAGGGCAAACATGATATCCCCTATTCCTCCACAGCTATTCCCCCATTTCTATTGATTGTAATATCATCCAGTCTGCCAAACCAAGTTCTAAATCAGGAGAGCTCAGTGATAGACCTGCTCAGTGGGCATGAGGCCCTGGGTTCCATTCTCAATATGGTCAAAAAACCCAGCAACATTTAATCTGAAAACTAGCTGTTCAAAAATGAATTCTAAGAGTAATTTTATGAGAAATATTCTGTTTTGTGCTCCCCGTGGCAGCCTGCTGCTATGAAAACTCCTGCTCCCACAAGTCAGCTTCAGGATCCAAGGATGGAACACTGGCTCAGACACTTCTACTCAGACACTTCCAACCATGGAACCAGGGACCAGCTTGATCTCACCTGACCTCACTCCATTTTCAGTTTTGTTTATAAAATAAATACAAAGATCTTTGCTCTGTTTCCTCCTCACTGTCTGTTGTGAGAAGCAACTGAAATAATGTGTGGAATTATTTTGTGAACCATTAAGAATTATATAAATCTAAGTTGTACTGAACTACCAGTGTTCAACATAGTGTGTGCAACTATTCTTAATTTTCAGAAAGCATCCATTTACTTCCCCCCAAAAGGGTTCCCACACCCCAGATAAATTATCACATAAAAGACTCAACGTATTTCTCACCAGGTCCCCTTCTCTTAAGGGCCACACCTACTTCTATTCAGGGTAGCCCTCTGCACCCTCTTCGGCTATTCTCATGGTAACTTGATTTTTAACACCATCATTTCACTTTCCACAATCTCTATTTACACCTGTTTGGCTACTAGAATGCCAGCTCTCATGAAAAGAGGAATTCTGTCTCATTCACTCCCACATTTCTAGCTCCTGAGCATTATACAGAAGCACATGGAAGTGCTCAATAAATACTTGCTGAATAAATGAATATATCTTTAATATGGAAAGTAAAATAAAATTAACCTACCTTCTGAAATTATGTTTGACTCTTCTATAGTATTATCTAAAAAAAAAAAGGAAAACACATCGTACACAAACTCATCTCTACTCAGATCCCTCAAGTAACTAATATCCACTTTGATATCTACGTTTTGCTTTCTCTTTTAGACTGCCTGTTCTTATGGAGATGCTCATGAGTATTTATATTAGAATATCAACTTTAATTTTTAATTATATTAAAAAAGTACATCAAGTAAGCTAACACTATCCTTAACATAAAATTTACACCATAAATATGGAATAAATATATAGGTGGCCCTCAGTATCCATGAGTTTCACATGATGGATTCCACTGAAAAAGGATAGAAATACAAAAACAGAACAACAAGGAAAAACAAATAAACAAAACAGCCTCCCCCCAAATAAACTATGTGTGTACTGAGTATGTATAGAGATTTTTTCTTTTCATTATTCTCTAAACAATACAATAAAATAACTATTGATATAGAACTTACATTGCATTAGAACTGTAAGTAACAGTGATGTATAGTACACAGGAGGATGTGCACAAGCCACAGGAAATACTACCACATGTTCTACAAGGGACTTAAGCATCTTTGGATTTTGTTATCTGTGGTTCATCCTAGAATCAATCTCACCACAGACATGGAGGTACAAGTGTACTGATAATACCAATTATTTTCTCAGTGCCTTGAAAATGTTTTGTATTATTATACCTATTCTTTGTTCCACAAGTTACAAAAGTTTAACGAATGGAAGGGGGTTTGATTCGTAGGTAACATCTGCTTACAGACAAAAAACTCACCTGAAATTTCTACTGCTTCATTTTCTGAAGGCTCGTATGCTATAAAATAAAAAGAAAAAATAATCCCTTAGTACTGCATAATTTTCGTCATAACAGAAATGGACAATGTGCTCCAGGAATCCACCTTTGTCTTTGAACTTCTAGGCTTAGCCATTGAAAAACAGAGATTACATAAGGAGTTTGAGCAAATGAAGTGAAAAATGCCTGGATTAAATTCCAGGCCAGACACTGTTTATCCATGGAACATGATAATTCCATTTGCTCCCTTCCTGTACAAGGGGAAAAGACAAGCTCCTCTCTCAATTATTTGTCACCAGAATTCATTAATTCATTTATTCCCAAGTGGCACTGAATTTTCTTTTGAAAACTGTCTTCCAGTCTATGATGAAGGTTTGAGTTAGCCAAAGTTCTTCCCTGCTTATCATCTATAGGTACATTTTCCCTACTTTGTTTAGAGAACAATTCTCAGACCTTTAAGGGGCGGGGGGCGGCAAACACCCACTGCTGCCCTTTTAGAAGGCAGTGAGGCACGTTTTTCATCCATCCACCCTGAAACAAGGGCCTGCTGCCCATTCCTTCTCTCAAGGGCTTTCACTGGGCTTAGAACTCCTCTGCTTTCTTGCAAAGCAGGTTCATTCCTGCAGAGCCCTCTGCGCTCTGCTGTGTCTGGAAGCTGGCAGCTTTTTGTCAACCTCATCTTGCAAAAGGCCTCCCCTTTTCTGGTACAGGAAGAGAAAACAGTCTTATTTCTCCAGAATGGTCATAAACTTATTCTCTTATATTTATTTAATAAAGAACCATATTTGAACACTTATTATCTTTTAGACAGGGTCAGCATTCTGGTACAATCATTTTGTCCTTTTGGTGGCATTTGGAAGAGACAAGGAATGTGTGTTCATTGTCACCCTGAGCAGAGATAGCATTTAAATATGCTCATACTTCTACAGACCTTAAAAAACAAAACCCACCTTTTCTTGGGACTGCTTCCCTTTACTCTCCTTTTTCCATTTCACAATCTAATTTCTTTAATGAATCATTTACTTTGGACATCTCCTCTCCTCATTTCCCTTCCTTAGCCCATTCCTACCTGTCTTCTGACCCTGGCCACATCCCTGAAAAGTCTCCTGCTGAGAAAGCCAGTGAGTACCTCATTAAATCTGCTGGACGCTTTCCAGTACTGCCCATTTTTTCTCTTAAGCGACACTTGCCCCCTGGACTTCAGCGAGATTAGACTCCATTTAATGTTTTATTTCTCAATCTTCTTTATCACTCCATCCCTTTTCTGCAGGTGTTAAATGTGGCTTTCTTCAAAGTCCAGCCACAGAACTGCCTCTCTTCCCCCTCTATCCTCTTCAATTAAGGGAGCTGAGTTTGGCTCCATTTATGTAGACACTGATGATTCCCACACGTGTAATGGCAAAATCACCATCAACTCATTATGGAACTGGACTCAGGACCTAGAGCTCCTGTTTCTGCCTTTCAGCTGGTTCTATCTTAAGAAAAACAGGACCACCAGGCATCAAGCCAGGAGAGAGAATGAGGCTACAGTCGCATATCAAGCTCTGTCCATTTTAACTTAAAAACATTTTTCAGCTTTGTCTTCCCCTCCACCTTACCATGCTGGTTTATACTACTATCACCTCCATCCAATCTTTCCAGTAAAACAGTTCTTGCCAGGGTCACCCATGAGGCTACTTAATATAGACCACAGGCATATTTTCAGTGCTGTTACACATGGCTCTCAGAAGCACAAGACAACATTGAACACTCCCTTCAAGAAATTCATTCTTTGGCACCTCAATTGGCAGATGGAAATCAGATACAGGTTGAGTTTGGATGACTGCTGTTATTACCTTCCCCAAACCTTATTTCTCTCATTTGAGAAGCAGGTAAAATACAATGTACTTCATGGAATTCAATCAAATAATATATGAAATGCTTGAAGATATAAGCTGTTACAGCTGCCAAAATCTGAATCAGATACTACTCATGCTGTGAATTTGCCAAAATTCCTTTCTCCATGTTGCCACTACATTAAGCTTATAATCCAATTCCTGTTAACCTTCCCCTATGTGGCAAATCAGTCACCTGAGAATGGCATTAATTTATAGAAGCAAATACACTAAACTCTGACTAAAGTAGTTACCCATGCATATGTTAGTCAAAAGACATGACTACAAAGTAATGAGATATGTTTTTTAAGTAATTTGTAACTGCCCCAAAACAATTTGTAAAAAGTTTAAGAAATTACATAGGCAATGGTAGAACCATTGGAACAGTTAAATAATCTCACGAAGTGACTTCTTTGAGGAAAAACATTCATTTCTATCTCTTGATATTTACTAACACAAACCTTCATGTTAAAGTCAAACTATGGTTATAAAACAAGGAAATGCCTTAAGGTTTTTTTTTGGCGGGGGAGGTGACTACTGGGGATTGAACTCAGGGGCACTCAACCACTGAACCACATCCCCAGCTCTGTTTTGTATTTTATTTAGAGACAGGGTCTCACTGAGTTGCTTAGCGTCTCACAGTTGCTGAGGCTGGCTTTGAACTCGCGATTCTCCTGCCTCAGCCTCCCAAGGTGCTGGGATTACAGGTGTGCGCCACCGTGCCCAGCAACAAGTGCCTTAAGGTTTAAGAAGTATTTCCAAACCTTGTTCATCATAGTCTTGGTATGTTACATCATCTGCAAAAGAAGGAGAAAATTAAAAATAAATAAATATCACATAAATCCTTTAACTGCTTCACTAAGAAAAAATAATCCCTTAATTTTAAACACAAATTTCTATTCCTTTAATGTTTGTGTAGTCAGTAATAAATGTCTCTTTCCAGACACAATGAAAGCAAAGAGCAAATAAAGTATTCCCATAAAAATTCCTCAGCACAAAATAAATAAAATTAGCCATTAGGATTTAACATTCTGTTTTGTTATGGACTCAGTGCTGGTAGATGAAGTGAAATATAAACATCTTTGTTCTTGTTTATTTGTTTGTTTATTGTGATGCTGGAGATCAAACCCAGAGCATTCATATTAGGTACTGAACTACATTCCCAGACCCTGACATTATTTTAATATACTGATTTTACTACTAGAGAAAAAGTCATGTTAAAATTCTTTCTTGACTTCTTTGAAAGAAAAATCACCATGTAAACATACATAGTCCTGCAACTAAAATTAACATTCAAAATCTAATGAAAATATTCATCTAATACCTGCTTCCTGGTGCAATCTTTCATCTTCTACAACTGGTTCACTGGAATCTAAAAGAAAAAAATATGTACCACTGCCAAACATGAAAACACCAAACACTTGCATTACCCGACACCATTCTAAAAGATTCAAATTAATTCTAATCTACACAACTTTGTAAGATACACACTATTATTATCATGTAATAAAATTTAAGTTGAACAAAGTTCCATAATTTACTGTGTAAGTTGCAAAAATGGGAACTAGGATCTTCAACCAGTCTGGCTCTACTACACCACACTGTATTCAACTCCCAACAAACTCCTAAAGGTGGTTTGAAAACACATCTCCATTTATCCGTATTTCCCCATGTAATATTAAACTATATTCAGAAATTTCTATAAGTATCTGGGAAATCAAAAATGATTGAAGAGATCTCTGTGTTGAATCAGAGTGAATGGCTCACCCTGTGTTAACATGATCTTGGCCACTGCCTCAAACGGAAGCACTTATCAATTTTCATATTCACAAACCTGGGCTTTCTTGGTCATATATTATCTCTTCTATATCCTGATGATGATCCTGTAAAACTATAAATTGGGAAATAATTAGGAAATTTAAAACATGTCATGGATTTTATATAATACTCAAAACTAGAAAAGCATAATTCCTGGTAATAATAGAAATGCAAAACTAAATCAGAACAATGATCAATCATGTTCACTCATGAAACTCACATGCAAAACTGATCCGGACAGTTCCACAATCAATGACTTTATAAAAAGAGTAGTTATATTCTCATTTATTATATGCAGACTCAAGGACAATTAGCAAATAAAAACAGAGGCAGACAGCCCAAGAGAGCAGGGCCGGTGAGTCCTCCTCCTACCCATGCAGAAGCATCTGCCTCAAAGAAGCCTGAGCAAGTGCACATGCCACCCATGCTGTGCCTGGATTTCAAGCCCAAGTACTCTATGTGGTGTTTCTTCCACATTGGAATACGGGTCTAGTGTTTATAAACAACATAGTGTATATAGATCACAAATGTTAGTCAAAAATACCACCTGGTGCTCAAGCTTACAAAGAATGATCTATTTATCATTGGAAATAGACTTTAGAATAGAAACTGTACTCACAAAGGCATATCTATATATACAAGGCAAAATATATGACAATATTATGAACCCTATCATGTGATATATTAAATACTTTCAAAATCTTATTAATAAATACTAATAGATAATATTTTAAGTATATCATGATATTCTATTAAAGACTTATTCTAATTAAGAAAGAATAATATTAAATTAAAACCTACCTGTCTCTTCTACAAGGTAACTATCTTCAGCCACTGAAAAAACATTAGATTGACAAAATTGTTATTACTACTTTTATAAAATGGTATTATACTGCTGATGTATATTCTGAATCTACACTTATTATTCATTTAGAGAAAATAAATTAAAATATCAATTAAGCTTCTGCTTAACACTTTATCCCTTGAACTGCACACTGAAGTGTCTCATTTGTTCTATTTGGTCCACTCAACATCTTCACAAGGTTGACAAACACTGTAACCTGGTGACTAATAAGTACAGAGTGAAAGAGTAACAAAGGCTGGACCCAGAAAATGTGCTAATTTCTCTCCACATTCCACTGGAGTGTTCCATTTCCTACACCTGTCCTACTATTTTTTAAGAGCAAAAATACACAGCCTACAAATAGAGAATGAAGGAAACTTTTATGTGTCTAGGGAGTTAAACAGAAAATCTGATTCTCAACAAGCTTGTGACCTTAGCTCATCTTATTTAACAGATATACAAAATGTAAATATTTTTAATTTCTAAAGACTTTTGTACAGTGGAAACTTTAATATTCAAACTGAACTCTGTCTCAATTAAATATTATGTCAGCAAATAATGGCTCCAGAATTTACATACTTCTTAAAGTATTTCTTCCTATCCCTCCATATACCTCCCAGCCTTAAAGATACCAAATCCCTCATGTTCCTGGTTATTTGACCATCTTAACTGGAATTTGTTGCATAAGCAGCAACTAGATATGAAATTCTAAGCAGCCATCAATCTTCCTGAGCCATGTTGGCCAAAGATGGGAGGAAAGGAGTGATACTATAGAAATGTAGAGGTTATTTTATTAGCATCCCTACTCAAAAATGAGAAATACTTTTCCACAGAAATCATGACATAAGTAATCAATAAAGGTCAAAGGTGCTAAAGCTCTTTTATTAACAACTATTTTCAATGTATAATACAACTAAAATCACATACACGTTCAAAAGCATTTGTGTTTGCATTTTTCACAAAAAAAATTATGCATGATAATTCTGTAGGTTGGTTTGGACACTTACATCACTATTTTTATGAGTGCATCCCCTACTCTAAACAACAGCATGAGTATAAGCTCCTAGAAACACATCCGCTCATAAATTGAAGCAGCTTGCTTCTTAAGCAAGTATGGTGAGAAGTAGACAAATTTTACTTTTTAATTACTTTTGTGCTTTTAAAACAGTCCTTGAAACCATTTGATAACTCAATTGTGCAAGACTTCATAAATAAAGGTTTATAGAACCACAGCCATGTTGACCCATTAAGGTATTGCCAAGGGTTGGTTTTGCAACCTGACAGCAAAGCTGAGTATTGCAACAGAGGCTAAGGCTCCATAAAACCTAAAATATTTACTACCTGGCTGTTTACAGAAAAGTCCTACCAACATCTGGTATAGAAGCTAAGAACAGTGTTCTACCCACTATCATTAGAGTTCATGTTAGAACAAGAGCCTGTGATGAGTGATCAAGTCAAGTATTTCAACAATGGTTTGCCAAGTAAAAAATGGAACTCTTGGCAGAAGTATACCCTAAAAGTAGTTTGTTAAGGTATATCACCTACTTTTATAAGAAATTTATATATTCTGAGTTTTCTTTAAAAGTCCTTTGAATCAAAATCAGAATACCTATTTATTTTGGGGAAAAATTCACTTTACTTGAAGTTTTAAGCTTTGATTTAAAAAAAAAAATTGGACAAAAGTTTAATATTGGTTTTAAAGAGACCCAAGAAAAGCTTCAATAATCGCAATTATAAATGTCTATTGTTTCTTATTCTGAAAACAAATAAATGTGTTCTACCTTCATGAAGTGTTTCAGGTCCCAGGGTCTCAAATCTATCATCTGCATCAGGTGCTGTAAGGAAATTCTCATCTTCCAGTTGCAGTTCTGCTGGTCCATCCTGGTCTTGTTGCAGGTCTTCTCCTTCAACAAGGGTAACGAACAAAACAGTACAGATATACACTAGTGCACAGGCAGCAGCTGACTTAGGCACAGAGGCCTTCTGAAAGGCTGCTTCATAATCCTTCCTCTCCACCATCATTGGCACTGTCCACTCTGAAGGTGTTTCCACCCTCACTCTGGCCAGGTGCTAGTCTACCTAAGGGTAAGACTATGTCTCTCTCTTCTCAAAGTAAACTCACCAACAACAGGCACCTCTTAAATTTTGTTCACTATATATGCCCAGCACCTGGAATCATGCCTCGACATAGTAGGTATTCAGTACCTGTTTGATGAATGAATAAATACACTCATAATTATTAAAGTATGTGCCTCTTCAATTAACACTGAATCAGAGAAAAGATCACACCAAAAACTTATATTGAGAATTGACATAAAATTGCATATAAAAATTGTAAATGACTAATGTTTTGATGTAAAGAGCAACTAGTAGCCTATCCACATCAGATGCTATATAAACACAAATTTACCTGCATTATATTGAATCTAAACTGTTCTAGCCTTTATATATTCAAAGATGCCCATTTTCTCTCCTGTAATTAACTTCTATGACATATTGAGCAGTCTGCTTTATGTGTGGATATTGAATATATTATTCCAGTGCAATATAGTTAAGATTGTTATCATGCCTAAAAATTATCCTCATATTAATGTGACAAGGCTTCCATCAGGGTACCTCCTGTATATAATACTCTAAGAACTTGAGTGAATTGAGATAGACTACATGAAGTACAGTGATTAAGACTGCAAGGTCTAGAAGGGCTGGCTCTGGATTTAGGTTTTTCCATACCAACTCATGACTGCACAAATTACTTACCTACTCTGTGTCTACAACTTCTCTTCCATAAAATAGAAAAAATAAATATTTGTAGCATGAATGTAAGATGAAAACACGTAGAAAAGTGGCTGGTTCATAATAAGTATTTAGTGTTATTGTTTTTATTATTATTATTGTAGCAGCAACAATATTACCATTGCTACTGCAAATAAATTTTCCATGAAAATTGTGGAAGGTCCTTCTGAGTTAGTATGCCTTTAGAGTAGCATAGTAATGTTCTCAGATGTTACCAAATTATGTAGACCTACTTATGGAGCTATAATTTACAATAATCTTTTCACCTGCAGTTTTATTTTCTGTGGTTTCAGTGACCCACAATCAACACAGCATGTAAATGTTAAATGAAAAATTCAGGAAATAATTTGTAAGTTTTAAATTGTGTGCTATTCTGAGAAGCATGATAAAATCTTGAGTCATCCCTCTCTGTCCCATCTGGGACATGAATCACTCCTTTGTTCACCATATTATATATGCTACCAGCTCATTTGTCACTTGACAGCCATCTTGGTTATCAGAGGGGCTGCCAGGGTGTCAAGTGGCCTTATTGGACTCAGTAATGGCCCCACAGATGCTGGCAATTCTTAGATGCTAAAAGAAGCCATAAGGTGCTTCCTTTATGTGAAAAAGTGAAAGTTCTTGACATAAGGGGAAAAGAAAATTGATACTGTAGGGTGGCTAAGATCTAGAGTGAGAACAAATTTTCATTAAACTATGAAACAAGATATTGGCTAGTTTTGCTGCCACTTCTCAAACTAAAATGGTTATAGTCACAGTGTATGGTAAGGCATATATGAAAAAAACACAATATTTTTTATATACTGTGTATACACAGCATGTATGTACAATAATTGTGTGTATTTGTGTGTGTAGAGATAGACAGAAACACAGAATGATCAAAAGAGAGTGCATGTTCCAGAGTATCTGTAGTTTCAGTTATCCAGTGAGTTCTTTGAATATACCCTGTGAAGAGGGGGTTTCTGTCTTACCACAATCAGCTATATTCTTTCTCCCCCTTCATTTCACATTTTTTTTCTACCCAACTAACAAAGCACCAAATGTAATTCCTGTGGAGACTTTTACTACTCTTTCTCTATTTACCATATACATCTTTCCCTATTCTCTTCATTTAATCCAGGAAAGTTTTATGATTTTTACATTAGCAAGTTTAGCCATCAGCCATTGCTGTTCGAAACACATTTCCCTATTTTCTATAGGGAAACCACCCAAGTGCTGTTCACAGTTTTTGAGTTTCTTTGAATTTCCACTGCTTAGTCAGTGACTGCCTCCTGTGATGAAAACATCCTGATGTTTCCTAGACTCTAGGCACCGCCCAGCCCTCTGCAGGTGGTACACCAGCCCTGTGAGGTAGTTACTATCGTCTACTTTAAAACATAAGGAACTTGGCTAAAGCCACAGCTAATAAATGGCAGGTGCAGGACTTGAGTCCAATTAATGAAATGTGTAAGGGAAGGTGGGCCACACAATGTCTGAGGAGATGTGAAGATGAGGTGGGGGTAGGTGGGGGTAGGTAGCGCACTGCAACAGACACCTGACAAGTGCAAAGGCTCTGGGGCAGGGACAGACTGGCAATTATAAGGGAAAGAGAGAAGGCAACTGGGCTAGAGGAAAAGGACTAAAGGGGAGAAATAGAGGGGGTCAGACAAGGCACAACTGCCCAAGGCACATCAAACACTAACTTGGGTTTTAGAGGAGCAAGACTGGAAACACGTGATTGGATGGCACTTCAACCTCCATGGCAAAAGGCAGCAGTCATGGCTGAGGCACCAGAGAGCCAGTTAAGTGCCAGAGGAGGCAGTGTGGCAGGCTTAGGTAAGAGGAAAAGAGAAAGCAAGGAAAACACCTGGGTTTTTATCTTTCACAACTACATGGGCGGGAAGGCCATTAACAAAAATGTAAGAGGCTGGAATAAGAGCACTTTTGGGTGGGACAGGGAGGAGCTGGAGACCTGTAAGACACAGAGGAAGCCAGAGCTGTGGGTTAGGCAGAGACTAAGACTAAGCCACACGCAACATCCTGTTGGAGGGTCCAGCGGGCCCTGAGTAAGGCTGGAGTTTAGACAAGTCATCAGGGCTGCTGCTGTACATTCAGGAGTCACCAGCCTGTAAATGACATTTAAAGCCAGGGATCATCACTGTGACTGCCTAAAAGGACAAATCTCTACAAAGCAAGAATAGGTCTGAGAAGGCTGTGGCAGGGAACATATGCTAGACTAGACTATTTCCTCTTCTGGTTAACTGCCTACTCCCACCCACCCACACACCTGCTGGTTCTTTCCACTTCCCTTCATTCCCACCTTTGCCTGAATTGAGTCTGATAAGCCACCTGGATTCACTGGGGTCACCAGAACAACCTCCTCCATCTGGGTTCTTTGCTGCTTGGCACTACCCACATTTCAGGCTGCAGGCAGAGTGCATGACACTCCTAAACACCTTTAATTGCTGTTAAGAATCAAGAACAGATATCTGTCTCTCATCACTCTCCCTCTGTACCCCACATGTCACCATTCTGAACTACCCTCAAACTCTTGACTGGGCTTCCATACATGCTGTATACTCTTACAACCAGGCAGGTGACATTCTATGTCATCCTCACGTTTCGTTTCCTCTATGAAGTCTCTTCTGAGCCCAAGTCTAGGTAAGCCCCCAAAAGTATCCTGTGTCCCACCACTATAGTACTACTTGCATTTATTAAAATCACTAATTTATTTTGACTGCATCTACCTCCTTACGTTTACAGATTTTTTTAAAAAAGCTATAGGAAGGAAAAGCCTATTCTTGCTTATATGGGCAGATGCACATTCAGGTGAAGTGGCCTTCCTACTTGCAAAAGAGCTGTTATACAAGGACACAGGATCCTATACACCAAGCAGTCATCAGTAAAATCTAGCTTCAGGCTAGGGAATTATTTGTATGTCTTTATGACACATGAAATTTTTTCTTCTTCTTTAGGGCTACCCTTGTACCACATCAAACCATCAGGGTATCAGGATCTCGTTGTGTTCCGCACCTTCGTAATCCTTTCATGAGCTATGTTTTAAGATTATGCTCTCTGCTTTTAATCAAGGGATGCTTCAAGAAACAGCCCTATAAAATCCTAAATCACTGGTTTTGAGACTATTGTTTAATATTCCCCTTCCATGAGATATTTTTTAGATCCAAGAATTGGGAGCTTATTTTATATTCTCTAAGTAGATAGTATGCTTTGTCCTCTCTGGTAATATGACCTACAAAATTAGAAGTTTCTCCTTTTTCACTTTGGTGATGAGCAAAACATGAAGTAAGGTTTAAGAGTTGTGGGAAGCTCCCTGATGACCTATCACAGCTTGTTTGTTGGTGTTCTGCTTCCTCCACCATTTTTCCTACCTATTCTTGATGGACCATGGTCTTAGCTTGTTTATCCTCACTTATCACTACACATTCTTTATCAGATACCTGCAACAAACTCCTTCACAGTTAGGTATGGTAAAATAGGTCTAGTCCTATTTGAAAATAACACTTGTTCTCTAGTAACTTGGAAGAAAACATTAAAAAATATACAATCAACGTTTAAATTTTATGTAAATAAGTTTCATAACTCATGACAAAAGAGTAGACATTAATTCATACCATGTTCTGTGTGTACCGTTTCGTGGAGAAAGGACTGAATTTGTTCTTTTACTTCATCTTCAATATTCTGGGGTTCTAAAATAATTACAAGACATCACTAAGTGGAAAATATTCAAACATCAATGGGGAATTCTTAGAACTTAAATATGGCATTTGTGCATTATGTATTAAAATTACTATATCTGGCTCAGCAACTGTGCATTTTTTCCATATCCATTTACTACTTCTTTTCCTATGTTGGGAAATATGGTAGATAAAAAATTGTGTTTTTTTTAAATGGATATAAATGTTGAAGTGTTTAACAGGGCTTTTAAAGAAAGAAAACTAATTTAGGTATGGTTTTTATTTTTTAAAAAGCCTCACAAAGCAAAATGAGTTGTTTCTAATTAGTAAAGCCCACACTAATGACAGAATAAAGTTAGAGGGCAAGGCTTTCATTAAGGAAGGTACTGGGAAGTAAGAATAAAAATGTGAAGACAGAAATCAATATAGCTCAATACAGTGTTCTCTGACAGGAGAAAGGAAAGCTTTGCTGGAATGAGGACCCAGAGAGTGAGGGCTGGCTGACCAATCCCAGAAGTCCGGAAATGACAATAGGTAGCCTGACATTGTAACTGATGATCCTTTTAGCTTTGGAGACAGCATGACACATGGATCTCCACAGATTCAAGTAAATGTGAACATTCATGGCAACATTCAGACAATACTGTAGTGCTTATCGGATTATCAGGTTTACTGCAACATCATAAAACATACAAGAAACTATGATTACACTGACACATTTTCCAATTTTCAGCAAAACAATCTATGTTCAGTGAATAAAAATAACACTAGACTTGGTCTTCGTATCATAAATGCTGTTATGAAATAATGCCAGTGACATTATTTATGTCAAAGGGCTAATAATCTTCAGTGACAAATCTGGAATAAATTAAATTAGAATTTCAAGCAGGGAACAACTTTTAATACAGTATCTACTATGCTAATTGCTCAAAAAAAGCACTTCTAAAGCATTGCAGCCTTACTTTTTTTGAGATATTTATATCCCACAAACCATCTTTATGTATATTCTGGTACAAATTTAGAAGAGTCTCCAATCTTTCTTCTATTATCATCTCCCACAGCTTCCCAACTAGATCCCCAGTTTCACAACTGCTGAGGACAGTAGCCACAGTGAACTTAGTATGAATTGCCAGAAATATAACCTGGGCACTGTGCTCCTGTGCATAATCCTTTAATGGCTTTTATTGCTCCAACAAGAGTAAGTCTAAGCCATGAAACAGGATATGAGAGCTCCACAACTGGGCCATCACACACTTTTCCAGAATTGCTGGCTAGCAGCAATGGCTTTGAACTTGGTAAGTATACTATACCATTTCATTTTTGCATACTTTTGTAAATGTTCTTGCTCCCCCATGGAGACAGTTAGTGTTGGAAGAGGCCAGACTGCAATGGGTTAAAGAATGAATGAAAAAATAAAGTGAAAAAGCAATCATAGAGTTTGCTTTCAAAATCTAGCTATTATAGTGAACTGAGAGATTAGATGGCAGAGGGAGTCAAGAAGGGCTTAAGGGCTTTATTTCATCGAATTTTTATGAGTTATATAACTAGGCTTATCAAACACGTGGATGGAGTCAGAGAAGAAAGAAAAATTAAAGATAGAGTAAGAGGAAGCTTAAGAAGGCCATATTTAAATCAAAACAAATAGAAGTTGAGAAGGATATGGGCTAATAATAAAACAATGGATTGTGGAATTTAATTACAATTCACGATAATAGTAACAAAAATTTAAAAAGTAAGAGTGCAAAGTAAATGGCATAACATTTTAGGGTAGGTACTAGCCTTAAAAACCAAGATTTTTTAAGTTCTAAATTTATTTACTACAAAGTAGAATTTGAGGTGCTAAATTCAAATATATATCCAAGTATAAAATTTAATGGGAGGAATATATAATAAAATTTAGAGCAACATACATATTAATCTTAAAAGTAAGGAGAGAAAATCAAATATATTCATCAGTACTGTTTGAATCTAAAACCTAAGATGCCAGTAAATACATATGTCATACCTAACACTTCCAATAGATGGCATAGTGAAACCAAATTTCTTTGCATTCTGCAAAAATGAAAAATGTGCAGAAGCAAAACAGTACTTCATAATAAATGTCATAAACAGGAAATGATAGTAATAGATTAAAATTTCATTTACTAATTTATTAAAATATTTCAAGCGTTCTCACCCTATGGGTCATAGTCTTTTCAGTGACTACAGAAATAACTTGAATTGATCCATGAATCTGTGTAAATACAAAACAGATTCCACAAGAAATCACAAGGAAGTCTGCAAAGTCCTTTGATGCAGACAGGAGATCCTCATATAAGACAGACTTCTTAAATTACATATTATTTTCTTAAGTCATGTGGCAAATGATAACATTTGTGTATAATATGTGTCTATTTTACTTTCAATGTAATATGGTATAATAATGCTAAAATTGGAATCAAGAAAAATAAGTTGGTTCCTAACTGTGATCTCAGGCAATGTGCCTTAGATTTTTGGTTTCAAAAATTAAAATTATCCTGTTCAAAATTTTATTAGAAAAAAAACCTAAGTTTATTTATTAGATTTCAGAAAAAGAAGAAAAATGGTTCATTATTCTATAAACATGTGAAACAAATTGTGGATAAAGTAAGTTTCTGCAAACTATAAACATAGATGCCTGACAGGCTAGATACATCATCCTGAAACCTCCAAGACCACTTACCTGTCCCCTCAGAAGCCTGTTCCTCCGGCTCAGCATGTGGCTCAGCCTCTTCTGGTGGGAAAGACGGCTCTGAAGCAGATCTTTCTTTAAGTCCTGCATTTTTTATTCACAAAATTAACTTAAGTTTCTTGATCTTTTTATCATGTTAAACCAGGAAAAATAATACTTTTAAAGATTTAATCAATGGTGCAAGTAATTCATAGTTTCCAATATTACATGTTTAAAAACTAAACTCAGAGATAGTTTGCTCTTTAATTTCATATGGGCTTTTAATGTCTCTAAACCTGTCATTTAAAAAAAGATAAAACAAAAGTTATTGTTTAATCATTCACAAAACTTTAAAATACATAGTCATATCTGAGCCAGATGCGGTGGCTCACGCCTGTAATCCCAGCACTTTGGGAGGCTGAGATAGGAGAATCGCGAGTTTAATGCCAGCCTCAGCAATGGCAAGGCGATAAGCAACTCAGTGAGACCCTGTCTCTACGTAACACACAAAATAGGGCTGGGGATGTGGCTCAGTGGTCGAGAACCCCTGAGTTCAATCCCTGGTACAAAACAAAAAACAAAAAACAACATAGTCATATCTGAACTTGCCAAAAGAATTCTGCTTGAGTCTAAGCTTCTCTTGGGTTCATAAGTGGCTAATTACTTCCTAAAACCTGAGCTCAGAAATCATCAGTGAGACACTATAATGCACATGAACTTTTGGTTATTTGTGTATACTCCTTATTTTTATTTATATGTGATTATTTATTCAAAAAACTACAAATAGTTACAAATAAGGACAAACCATACATGAGTCACTGTTTACAATTGTCAAGGTTCTACCTACAAGAATCATACTATTTGTAACATCTAAAGTATGTGGAAAGAAGTTCCTTTTTAAAAATAATTACTAAAAAAATAAATCATCAGGGTACATTACGATGAAAACTGATTTTAAAGTCAATGACAATCTAATAACTACTACATTAGTTCTTTGATATTTTACATGGGGAAAATTATGTCCTTGATTAAGAACAAGTATTTAGAAAACTAACTGGATCCAAGAGCCTCATTCTGTTAAATCTTGTGCCAAGCCCTGCTTCCTAGAAGTTCCCTGTGTGGCAGCGGTCTGCAGTAAAAGGGTCCAGACCCTTGTTCAGATGTTCAGATGTGGTTTCATAAACATATGCACCCTTGTACAGCATTTAACTTCACAGCATTTAATTTCACAGACTATTACAGTCTGGAGAACTCGCATTTCATTGTCTTGTACTCTCTTTTTTCTTTGCATTTTTCCTTATTATTCGCTACTATACATCTTGTTTTTCTCATTGATGAAAACAAACTGCCAGGTTTCTCTTCCCAAATCTTAAAGAGACACTGAGGCAGGGATAGTCACAACCTACCAAATTATTGACATTTTCTCTGCTTACTTATTCCCAACACATCCACACAAAACCGAAAGCTATTAACAAACACCAATGCACACAGTTGTGTTCTACGTTTAAGTGTAAATATAATGACCAAATAGATTCCAAAGGGATCATACACACCCACCACAATTCCTAATCTGGTTCAATTTCTGGGAGTAAGGGATAGACAGAAAGGCTTCTTTCTAACACATTACATTTGACATGTAAATATAGGGCTGAAAACTGCTCTGTCCTTTCCCACTTAAATAATCCATTCTTGTATCCCTCAATTGTGAATGAGACAGGCATGCAACTGTTCATTGCCAAGTTCTGCCACATGAATGAGGAAAAGCTTACAAATCTTTAGACTCATGTAATTAATCTCTATAATCTTAGTACCTTGGCTAAGACCTGGCATAGTGAAACTGCTCTAAAAACACTTGCTGAAGAGCTGAACACATTCAGTGGTACCTATTCTGCTCACCCCAATGACTTCAGAGGTTCTCTGTGGGGCCAGAGTTCCTTCGCTGCACTACAGAGGCCAAGAGCTGTAGTGATGGGCAAGAGGATTCACATCATTTTCTCTACCAGTATTTGCCAGGCATTCATACTTCTGCCCAGTCTTTCCTATTTCAGTACTACAGGCCTAGGTAGCCTTGGACAGTCCCAGTGTGTGTCCATTGTCCTGGAAAAATTACTTTGCTTTCAAAAGTACCTTAGTTTGGATGAAGAATTAGTGTCCTCTTTGGCTAACCCCACACGTAGTAGGCTTTCATAGTGCATGCCATGGATGCAATAAGCAAAAATGATAAAGATTTAAAATGAAACCCCCATTCTAATTGGATTTGGGGAAAAGGTTTCATTTGAAAATAAATTCTAATGCTGAAAATGAGTATACCAATATTCAAATATACAATGTCCCTAAGAGTCAGTTTTCTTTCACCCATTAAGTCCCAAATTTTCAGTTCTGTGAATATAATAAATATTCAAATATTATTTTAAAGTTCTCACAAGCGATATATTCATTGCTCAATTTAACTTTTCATAGGTGTTCTAACTCTGAGATAGTAGGATAAAATGAACCCAAATGGGAATTATTTGTCTTTAAAGTTAAAACAGTAAAAGAAGAAGAACATAACAAGAGGAAGCAAAAGCATATTAACGGAAGAAAATACTATGTGGTTTTCTTTTCTGTCAAAAGTAGTAGCTGAATTATAAACTTATTAACACCGGGTTATAGTTCCTTCTAGAGGTGAAACTAGCACAAAATAAACAACATTGTAAATGTCAAAGAAGCTAACCATAGTGTTTACACATTTCCTTCCATAGGCTTTTATCAACTTTTAAAATTTAACAAAAATACATTCTATACTAGAAATGCTTTTATAATCCATATAAAAGAATTAACCCTACCAGGTTCTCTGCTGCTGTTCCCCATTTTTTTGCCACCCAAACTCCTTTTGTTTCCCAGCACTTAAGGCAAAAACTAAACTGTAATTAAATGAGAAACATAAGCAACATGTAGGATCAATTCAGAGTCAAAGGAAAGATTTTTCAAGCTGGATTTATTAGGAAGTACAAATGGCCAGGGTGTAGCACTGTAATAAATATTCAAAATCACTTTATGACACAAGAGGTATCAGTTTTCATGTTCCTAGGGCTTCATAAAACAAAACACCAACTCACGATGGCTTGAGCAAGTAGATTTATTATCTAATGTAGCAAGGGCAGAGGCAGTCTGGCTAGATTTCAGCACAGCTTTCATCCGCTGGCCAGCAATCAGGGCTCCTAGCTGCAGGCTCCGTGCAGACTGGACGATCTTCAGAAGCAAAGGACCACCTCTCACTCTCCTTCTTTCCTAGACTTGAGATCTTCCAAGAGGTTCCCAGAAATCTTCCCTTTCAGATTTAACAGTCAAACAGAACCCACTTCCACTCCCAAGCTGTCAAGAGGGACAGAATGACCACAACAGCCTGATGGTCATTATGTAAGACTGAAAGTTGTGAGTCCACTTTAGTAGCCATGGCATGATTTGGAAAACGGATCAATTCCTTACACCTTGTTTTAGTTCTGTAGGCTCACCAGATAAATTAGGAGATTCTTAAGGTTTTGCACTGAATAACTCCATAATTATCGCTCCAATTTTAATTAAAAAATGGAAGAAGTGATAAAAAAATGGAAGTCAGCATTTCAACCATTCATAGCAATATTGATCAATCAATAAAATTATGTTGACTCTGCTCAGTGGCAGAGCACTTGCCTAGCTTGTGTAAGGCACTGGATTCAATGCTTAGCATGCAAATAAAATAAAGGCAGTCTGTCCATATACAGCTACAAATTTTTTTAAAATAAAAATAAATAAATAGCCCTGACTCAGTATTTGCTAACTTTATTCACTATTGCCCAACTCTGACCAGAATGAAAAATGCACATATATATTTCTTCCCATAAATACGTGATAGTTGCAAACTTACTAAACTGCATATTGCATTCATTTATTCAATAAGCATTTATTTACCACGTACTTAATGCAAGGTACTATTCTACAGTAAATGAACATACAAGGTACACCTACCTTCAGGGTGAGGGAGCAACTAAAAACATAAGAAACAAACTATTTAGAGTCTATTGGTTGGAATAAATGGTATAGGGAAGACCTGAGCAGAGAGGGCCCAGTGTTAGGAAAGGAGGAGGGTCTATTTATAATAAATGGGCAAGGAAAGGGCTCACAGAGAATACTTCAACAAACTTCTGAAAGAAATCAGGAATGCAGCCATGAGAGAATTATCTGGGGAATTCTCCAGATAAAGGGAAAAGCAAAACCAAAATGCTTCAACTAGGTGCTTGATGTGTGGAATAAGGTGACCGATGTGACAGGACAGAAGTGAGTCAGGATGTGAGCACCAGGAAGGCAGGCCCTGGGACACTGGGTCACTGAGTGAACACTTCCTGAAATAATCACATTTGTCCCTTAGTGTCCTTGCAGAATTGATTCTAAGACTCCCACAGATAACAAAATCTGCAGATTTTCAAAGTTCTTATATAAAATGGCATAGTATTTGCAAATAACCTATGCACACCTTCCTATATACTTTCAATCAACTCCAGATTATTCACAAAATTTAAGACAATGTAAATATCACATAGTTATTATACTGTATTTAAGTAATGATGACAAATGTCTGTACATGTTCAATAAAATGTGTACTGTCCAAATATTTTTCAGCTATGGTTAACTGAATGTATATAAGTGATGACTGAGGAGGTGGAACCCTTAGATACAGAAGGTTGACTTTATATGTAAACTGCTCCATCAATTAAATTTGGGAATTATAAGTAGTATTTGGCTTCACTGATTTCATATATCTATCCCATAAAAAGCTAAGATATTTTTTAAGAATGAGTTTATCAACCTTTGGTTTACTATTTCAATGGTGCACACAGACTGATGCAAATTTTGGACTTTCCTATCCAGGTTACTTCAGCTATTATTATTAATAAAGGGCAAGTGCTCAGAACTACCACTGCTTCATATGCCAGTAATCTAACAGTATAAATCAACCTACTCCAAGAATAAGGCCAACAGGTACATGAAAATTTGCAAATATCCTGGGAAATCAATACATTGGAAAGGCACACATATTAATTGCATTACTAATCCTTCTTGTTGTTAGTGGCTTGTATTATCAGTGAACACAGATCTTAAGAAGTATATTAACAGCAGTGCCAATACTTATCAAAAATATGAGACTACCAGAATCTAAAAGTTGTCCCCTGATATAAAAGAAGAACCATATCAGCTTCAAAGTATCTTTACATGAATAAAGATGATCAGACAGACTTCAGAAAGAGGATGATGTAAATCACAAAAAAAATGAATACTGATAAAAGCATCCAAGAATCTGGTTTCAGGACCCAAAAAGGGACTCCACAAAGACTTGAAGGAGTGGACTGACTTTAACATCATGCAAAACATAGGATACAAAACATAGTGTCTATAATTTCAGACAGCTGAACCAAGCTGGGTGTCTCTGAATCCCACCTCAAGCAATTTACCACTACTACAACTTTGATTTTCACGAATACAGAAAGGGGATAAAATAGTACCTTAACAGAGTTTTAAGAATTAAGATCATATAAATCCAGTAAATGAACATTTTTGCATAAATTTATTTTTTCCTTTACATCTTCTAACAGATCAAATTTACTTGCCTCCCCTCTTCTTGCAAACATACACAGAGCAACATGAACACAGTTATAAGCAACTTCCAAGATAGTTAAAACTTACTGCATTGATGTAGAATCTTCTGGGCTTTCCTTTAAAAACAAAATAGAACATTTTCTTCTTTCTAATAGTCTTCAAAAGCATTCTTTAATAGATATAAAATATTTTAGATGATCCGTTTTGTATATTTACCATTCAACAAACATCGAATGACATTTATTATTAGTTACTAGGATAGATATTGAAGTCCTGATCTGGCAGGAAATCATAGGGATGAAGCAGGGTGATCTGCATGATAAATGGAGCAGGAAGAGTCCAGCCACTGGATGGGATGGCTGGGCTGGGTCCCACAAGAGAGGCAGAAGGTGGCCTGCCACACAGAGGCAGCGGGCATTCTAGACAGAGGGGATAGCAAGCACTAGTGACAATAGCTCCACTTCTGTTTCCTTCCTCAGCCTCTCATTCATTTCACAGCATTTCACCATGGGGACTTACTTCATTGCTTTTATCTGCAGTGTCTCACCCAGTCCCTGAGCATACTGCAGATGTCCAGGAAGATGTGCTGAAGGAGTCAATAAATGGGAAATAAAGATACAGCATATGGTTGTTTTATATTATTATCAAACATAACACAAAAGCTTTAAGAATGGATCTTCTTCCTCTAATCTCTAAAATATCAGAGAAATAATGTTTAATGCAAGGAAGATACAAGTGAAAGGTAGACTTTTATGGTGTGTGCACACCTGACTTAACATGGATTAATAAATATAAACTTAATGCGGAATCAAATGCAAAAAGAGCAATGAAAAAAGAAATACGTGGCTTTTGTTTGGTAGGGATTAAAAATTGAAACTTTTGCAAAATTGATTTCTATGTGAAAATTATAGCCAAACCGGTATAAAAATCTAGTTCATGTGGTTGGGTTATATCCTTGAGCAAATGAAAGACAGGAAATGGAAGATTTTATTTTTTTCAGATATACCCAAATAAGATTTTTGTGGAAATAACTTTTTATAATTATGCCATCATATAATACTCACCCTTTAGTTTCCTAAGAATAAAATCTTTCCCTTTAGCTAGAACAGGACAAAATGGAAAGAGTTTAACAAACTAAACTTAAATTGCCCAGTAACTAAATGGTTGCGTTTTTCAGTAGGTCAATATTCTTGTAGATTCTTTCAATTGTCTAAAATTATTGTTGACAAAGTGTTAGGATGGGCTCTATTGTTTCCATAGATTCTTACTCTACAATGTCCATTCTTGCCCATCCCACTTGACTCTTTGTATCTGGACAGAGGCAAAAGTGGGAATGGGAAAAAGAGAAAGGGGAGAGAAACTCCATAATCTACAGATTCTAGTGTCAAAAAAAAGTGGTGTGTGAATATTTCACTGTGTTCAGCTGCTCCATACTTACCCCTCCTTCTTCTGGTTAAAGCATGTTGATTTTCTTTTATGGAACCAGTTTTCCTTCACTCAACAGTTTTAACAGTGCACATTCAACATCACACAAACCTCACCAACCACAGCTTCCCTAACCCCTGACCCCAGCCCATAAGAATTAGGGCTACCCAAAAGCATATGAGTCTTTGCCTGAGAAAGAAGGTGGCATTCCTAGAGAGTCAAAAGATGGACAGAGAAGCTCAGACCACTGTTGAACAACCAGATCCAGAATAACAAAAATAAGCAAACAAAAATAAAAACAAAACAAAAAATCTACTCTGGGCTCCAAAATAATGAGAGCCAACTAATATTTTTTGTTCATGTAAGCAAATTTGAGTGGATATAATACAACCAAAAGAATTATGGACAATACTCAAATGTAAATATATGTCCTGAGGAAGAATAATAAATACCTTTTCCATAGAAATATAGTAACACTGAGACTTGCAAAACTGTATATTAGGGATTAAGTGGGGTTTTGTCACTGGAGTAGAAAAATTCTGAAGACTATAGTGTTGCTTATACAGAAAAATATGTTCTAAGTACAAAACAAACTTAAAAGTTGCACAATTACACTATCAAATTTCTCCATTTACCACAGACTTAAGAGTATAACTTACTTTCTTTTTACTACCAGGTACTTTTCATACTGTGTATTTTCATGTTGGAGCAGTATCATTTAAAGAAACAAGCAGTCTTCTCCGCCCCATCCCCCAGTGCTGGGGATGAAATCCGGGGCCGGATACATAATAGGCAAGCACTCTACCACTGAGCAGCAGTACAACAACCCAAGGACTAACCATTCTTATGCACTGAGACACAGGTAACATTCATGGTTTCCTTCATTTGTTCTTTCAATCTCAGTAGAAGAAATCCACATCCAGTTGACCCCTTTTACAAAGATATATTCATTACAAAGGATAAAGAACTCAGTCATTTGTTTCATGACCTGTTGACAATAGTATGAACAGGAATCACTGCTCTAGTGCTTCCAAATTTTTAAAGTGCTGACTGAGACACCCTGGTTCTGTTTTGATCATTATTTTACCCAAGGAAAAGGGAACCCAAGTGCCCAGTGATGAGCCAGTTGCTTACATACATAATCAGACAGCTTTCACAACCTCCTTGAGAGACCAGGACAAATTATCTTCACCTTACAAACGAGGAAAACAACCATTTCCAAGAGGTACTTTACAGTGAAGTAAGCAAAGTAATAAATATTCAGAAATTTCACAATGGACAAGAGCAGAAGAAAACATAGTTGAGGACAAAGGAGAAAGGAACCAAAGGTAGAAAAAACAGCCCAAGTCACTAGACCCATTTCACAGAAAATGACTACTTTACAGTTAAAACATTTAAAATCATACTTCTTTATTCCTTCTCTGTCAATGGAAGTACACATAGGAAGTCCTCATTATCCAAGAAATCATTATGAGAACTGCTGAAGTTAGAAAGTTGCATGGTTAAACAGGTCAAAATGAGATAAAATATTCTCTATGAACCAAGCACTTGTAGAATCAACACAAATAGCTCTCCTAGATTAACTCAGGCAATCATGCACACTTTTTTTTTTTTCCATTCTCTTACCAGTCTCTTCTTCACTGAGAAATGTCAGGATCATCTATATACAATGCAAAAAACTCAGAGTAAAACTGAAAATCTTATTTAGAAAAAAAAGGTTTCAAGAAGTTAAAAAATGATGTTAAAAATAATGAAAATTTACCAACAAAACCATTAACAGATGAAACCCAGGAATCAAACGTTCTAACAAATGAAAAAAAAGAAAACTCAATGATGATGCAAGTGCTTCAAAAGAAAGAAACTGATTATTACCAATTAAAAAAAGATACCTGAAAAATAAAAAAAGACCCTCAAATATTTTTATAAAACTAACCATGTTTTTAGGGTAATGTATTACTCACATGTGAAACACTACCACACAGAGCTAAAGAGAAATTATGCCAATGATGCCATTTTTTAAAATTCTAAGTATGATATCACAGAGCAATTTAAATCAGAATTTTTTAGGGATATAAGAAAAATTTACATTCTTAGCATTTAATTTTCATTTTTTAGTTGCTTCCTCAAACTTATAATTCCTAGCTTCTTGAATTTGGAAATCTTAATCTGTTTTTAGTTTGACTTATTTTTAAAGAGTAATGTTTCTGGTTTAAATCATCCTGATGCCAATATGGAGAAGCAAAAAAACAAAAACAAAGAAAAAAGAAAAAACTACCTAGTACACAAGAGTGAATAAAACTAAAACTGCAAATATAATTTTAATCCTTAATTGAGACCAAAGTTTAGCCTGAACTAAGTTTTATAGTTGAACCAGAATTGCCAAGGCAGTTCAATAAAGTAAAACCTCAACTTCAATAAAAGTTAGTTGAAGCCGGCTCCAGAGGCTGAGGTATGAAGATCCCAAGTTCAAAGCCAGCCTCAGCAATTTAGTGAGGCTTTAAGCAACTTAGCGAGACCCTGTCTCAAAATTAAAAATAAAAAAAAGGCTAGGGATATGGCTCAGTGGTTAAGCATCCCTGTGTTCAATCTCTGGTTAGAAAAAACTCAGAAAGAAAAGAGAAAGAAAATAAATCAAGTCCTACATTACAAACACTCCTGAAACAATTTGTAATGGTTTAGAGATGTTTCAGTTCTTTTAGGGGAGTGGAATTTGTTCAAGGTATTTGTTGAAGACATTATTTCTTCAACACTCTGACGTCAGCTACGAGCTATTTCACTCCTTGAGCTAATGTTTAAAGAAAAAAACCAATGAGAGAAATAAAGCATTTCAAAGCACTTTACTAAATAGCAACAGATAGCAGTTATATACTTTTAATGCTCAAGTTATTCTAAAACTTTTTCACTTCTTTGCTAGAATTTAACATTTATGTACTTTCTGCCCCATTGCCACTGAACTTCAAAAACTAAGGTAAAAATTATTAAAATGCCCTCAATAAATGCAATAATTTTCTACCCTTCAATAAGGGAGAAAAAAATCACTTAAAAAGAATCATTTAAAAATTTTCATATAAATTTTTAAAATCCATTTATCTCTGCAGCAAGATTTAGCATCAGAATACAATTTAAAAATCTTACAACTTTCCTATGTGGTGCATTATCTATTTTGCTTCTTTTTCTGTCCAGTTCTCAGATGGAACCTCCCTCCTCTTCTCCCAGAAGCCACATTTCCTATAGGGAATATGTCAAGCAGCTTAATCCTAATCCACTCAACCCCTACCCCTAAGCTTTGTGCACAGCACCAAGCCGGGGGAGATTAACTGCGAGAATCGTTCCCATCTGAAAGAACAATCACAGATGGTCACCAGATCTAACTACCCAGATGAAATTCTTCCAGGGATTTTTCTCCCTATCCATCCCAGAAAACTAGAAACATGGTCTGGGGAGGTCTGGTTCTCTTTTTCATCAAGCATCACCATGTGGAATAAAGTCATGACAAACCAGAAGAGCCAGGATTTGGGGAAAAACTAGGAAGAAACAGAGCTCTGATTATAGATTAGGACTGGGGATCTCTTCACCCAAAGCCAAGGTCCTTTATTAACTAACCAATGGAACCATAACATTCCCTTTTTGGTTTACTGTTTTCTGGTATTATATAAAAACAGTGGCAAAATCCTGACTAATCAACATATGAAACTCCACTTATCACGTATTACAATTTCCTTGGGCCTTAGTTTTTACTCAAGAATATAATAGGATTGGATTAAAGGTATTGGATGATTTTCTAGAACTTCTCTTTTGCCGTATAATTCTGTTATGTAAGTTAGAATTTCTGTCAACTACATGACTAAGTGTTCGATTGTGTAAATCCTGTTGGCATATAAGAAAAGGATGCATGTGCAGTACTTTTGGACATACTTTTACTTAAGTTTGATCATTTCTAATTTGAAATATCCTTAATTAAGCCAAAAATCTTTATTTTTAATTTTTTCATCGGAGAAAATGTAGAAAGATATTTTCAATAGCATTTTTGATTCTGATATCAGGTTACTTTTCTCAACCAGTAATGAAAACTGGAAATTTGAAACTTCATGCACATAATACTACACACCATTCATAGAAATGTATTTCTTAAGAAAATTTCATTTTATTTAATGTTTTCTGATGGACTAAATTATGATCTCAAATTTCAAATTTTTAGAAATGGTGAACAATTATGATACAATCAAATAAGAAAAACATATGCTATTCAACCAAAATAATTGAAAAATTATTGTTGTAAAAGGATATCCTAATGTGAAATGATTGAAGCCTTTTTATATCTATTCTAAGTCTATAAAGGTATCGTAAAAGTGTTCTGAAACTGTTCTTCTATATAAAATTCTCTAATTCATGACTCTTTCCAGAGTTCACAGAATGGTGTATCTGGCTTGGGGTAAATGCTATTTGTGGGATGACAGTAGAAGGGGTTATAGGAACAGGGAAAAAAGGGTAAAGTGGTTGAAAAGGAATAAGAAATGAGTTGGTAGAAAGAGGTGAGGAAGAGGGTATGAAAGATAATGAAAGACTGGGAGAGAGAGGTTAGAAAATGGAAAGGCAGGGGAGATCTAGCAAGAACCTGAGGAAGGCAAAGGGACGACCTGGGAAGGGAGGGGCCCACGAGCCTTGAGGAGATGCCCACAGAAGAGCTGGGTGAGGGGAAGGGAGTGGAGGATAGAAGAATGAGAAAGAGAAACAGGAAAGCAGGAAGGATAGGGAAGAAAAAAAAGGGCAAACGGAGAAAGCACTCACTACTTGAACACTTACACTCAAAAGTATGTCACTGCACAGATAATCTTAATATACATAATTTAACTCAAAGTATCTAACATATTAATAAATCTATCACAATTGATATTGCACATATACATTTCTCTGAAGACATGATCAACAAAAATAGAAGCTATTATATATTTTATAACATTTTAAAAACTTTGACTTTTTAAATTCCAAAGTATGACACACTGTATTTAAATCTCAAAGACTTACTTATTGAGCACCAATAAATACATTCATGGCTAATGCACACGTCTTCACAACCTGAGCAATACTAAAGTTTCTATGCCCCGTAGCCGCAAATCACAATGGAGAACATCACCACATCCTCGGAGAATGATGCTGGAGCTTTAGTTCTTCCTCTTCTGGTTATTTTCCTTTGCTAACTGTGCATGCCTGGCAGAACTTCTGCTTTCCTTCCTGTCATGTTTGTCTCTGGATGCTGCTCTACTAGAAATATCTTTCGTATTTGCCTTTTTCCTATTTTCCTTGGCTTTAGCACTCTTATCTGGGTCCACTTTCTCCTTTTCTTTATCCTTTCTACTCTTAGGAAATTCTTTTCTAGATATATCTGAATCAGCAAATTTCTTATCCTTCCGGTCATCCTCCTTCTCTTTCTTCCCCTTTTTTCTCTCTTCACTCTCCTTCCTGGATACAGACTTCTCTTTTTCCTTCTTGAGTTCTTCTTTAGTGGGTTCTTTAACTTTCAGGTTTTCCAATCAAAGGAAAAAATGTTTATTGATGGCATCCCTTAAATCCACACAAGTCACTTGTCCCCACGCACAAGAAATGCTCATTCAAAAAGCTACTTTTATTCAGTAGTTTTTAAGTTGGCTAAAAATAGATGTAAATTTCTATAAAATATCAGTTATAAAAGAAATACTAGAAACTTGCCATCATATTTTTTCAGCATGAAATATGGTTTGACTTTTCCTAAAGTTAACATGCATTATTATTCAAGTGAGTCCATTTGTAAGGGCAGAACTTGACACGAAGGGTTAACACACACTTTGTAACTATTGTGACATAAGTAAAGGAACACTGATAATGTAAGATCAAACTTTTCATAACTTGTTTTTATACAAAGATAATTAAAAATTTTCGGCTTAAACAAAACTTGATGTCCTTAAAATAACTGTATGTATAGTCCTTGACAAAATTATGCACAAATAAGTTAAACACCATTTAATAGTCTTAGCCAAGTAAGGAAAAAAATAATTTACATGCATATGAAATTTTAAAATCATCTGAGATATTTCAGATGACAACTATAATTACATTTTTGTGCATCATCAACAGTTTGAAAGCAGTATTCCTTTAGATATGTTTCCCTGTTAATTGATGGCGCACCACTCAAGCCAACATATGTGTCTTCCATGTTCATTCAGGAGAGCGAGCAATTGCGAGGAATGCACAAGTAATTCCAAATCTCATGTAAGATATTGCTTTTGATTTGCTTTACAGAGTTTAATAGAGCAGTTAACAAAATCTTTAAATTTAACCTTCTTGCTCACTCATCAGGAAATCAAAAGAAGATGTTTACTACATAATGTAGCATTTAAGCAGTAACAAAGAAAATAAAATATCTCTTTAATGAAATATGGAAATCCTTTTTGCCCGTCAACATTCTAAAACTCACATAGCACAAAAGGTTATCCAAAATGAGCTCTACATTTGTAGTGCTTACAATACATGCTTCTTTGCTATATCTGTCTAGACAGCCTAATAAAATCTTGACTAACCAACAAAAATATCATGCACGGTTTCTCCATTAGTTGAATTTCCTAGTAAGTAACCAGAAAATTCTTCCATTCTTCCTGAAGATCTGAAGAAACTCCTGTGAGAATATAGAATACTATTCACACAGAATCACCCAATCTGTCATTATACTTCAATGCTGCTTATAGAATAATGTAGAAAATGGCATTGCAACAGAGTAAAATGCTTGTGCAATGCTATCAGTCTTTATGCTACATACTGTTTTAAAAAAAAAAACCAAGTGTTTAATTTGCCTTTCTAGGTCAAGAAGTAAAATTATGTTTTTGGCAATGTATTTCATTATCACTTACTTATAAATAAAATGTTAAAAACTGTTTTCTTCAGGGGAATTATTCTAGAGGGATACAAGGTTAAAACTAAAATTTCCTCATCTTAAAATCAAAACACAAATCCCCAAACCCTGAAAAACACAGTGAAAGACTTACATGTTCAAGTTTCACCAAAAAACAAACATATGCCAAGCACCTGAACACAAAAGACTTTCACAAATTCATAAAGAAAACCATGCACTTCCCCCCATGCCTTTCTCCCTAGAGAAAATAAATGTTTACATGTGAATAAAAACACTTGTAAGGATATAAAGTAAGGCTGCAATACTGAACTGTTAACCTACATATAATGGTTGACAGGTATAATAATGTTTAATTAATTAGAATATCAAATAATAAATTCTATATCAATATAATGTAGAGCTCTAGATTCTAAACCTAAATTTTCATTTCACTGGAAAATACACATTTGATCACCCTCATTTTTCTTGTGCTCTAAGACACTGTCATTAGAGCTTTTGGAAAAATGAAATGAATCACTGATGGTGATCTTTCTTAAAGCAGTAATTCAAAAAGTCACACCAAGTACAGTTTTATGTAGCAGGATGTTTATATGCAGATTTAATATAAACATTCCTGACAAATTTAGTATAATTCTTTATGTATTCTTATTTAAAGACTGGTAGAAAATTTTGACAAGGAAATTAATTAAAATTATAGGTTTGATGTAGAAATTCTTCAATAAAGTCTTTAAAAAAACTATTATAAGTAATTATAAGGTGCATCCCAAAACCAAAAAGCAATATTATTTTGCATTAGTAGCGGCATTTTCATAACATATCTAAAAAATTCATGCATCTTCAAGCACTAAATTTGATGCACTCAGGCTAATTTCAGAAATAGAAAATACCTTTAGCCTTAGCTTTTCTCTTGGCTACCCCACCAGGTCCTTCTGTTGGTATTTATAAGATGAAAAGAGATTATAAAGAGATAATATCAAAGGAATTCAAGAATAAGCATTTATAAAAGTTAAAATCAATGCCTTTATGAAAAGAGTCACTTAAATTCACCCTTAAGGTTTAAAAAAAAAAAAAGGAACTCCAACATACAAGTATCATTTATGTGTCACTTTAGAGCTTTAGTCTCATTATCTAAAGCAGATCAATGCATTGTAATTAACTCATGATTTTGTCGACATTACAATTTGCCTCAGAGTTTTAAAAATTATTGGCTGTAGAAACACCTAATTACCATTGGAAATGGCATTTCGCTGTAGGCTGTGGACTTCTGCTTGGGCCACAGATAACCAGTTATAAGCACCAGGGTAAAGGACTGAGGACCTGATTTTCCCTGCTCAGTCACTACTGCCCTCCAAAAAAAGATAACATATTTTAATAAGATTTTAATCTTTAGCGTTTCTGAACACATTGTTTTCCCCCATCATTTCAAATTTCCTTTAAAAAATTACATAAACATATAAGAAAAATACTATTATATGTAGGTACATATTAACTATTTTATTCTACAACAAGAGCTTTCCACTTTCCCTCTTGGCAAATGAAAGTTCTGATAATAAGTTTATTTCTGTTCTAACAAACATCAATACCACATGCTTTCCGATGCACTGTTCCAACCAGGCTGTAAACAGAATCTCACTGAATTGATATTGATATTTTCCTTTTTCATTTCTCAGTTTCATAATAGCTATTTAATATTCATATTGACAATTTTCTACAGTAGCATTCTGAGTTGCCAATCCATTTCTCAGGCATGTCAGGTGGGAGGCATGCTCCTCACTGTTCATATGGTGGGTAGGGGAGCTGCACCAGGCACAGCCAATTACCCAGGAGCTAAGGTCTAAGGTGATGTCTCCCCCAAACCATCATGCTTACTCCTGCTGCAAACTGCTGAACTTACTCTACATGTTTCTGAAAACCACAATCACACTCCAACTCTGGCAGGTGGTTTTTTTGTTCCGTCTTATGTACTGATGTTATACCATTTCTATTATCCTCCATTCCTATATTATCTCCTGTTTACTTGTAGCAGAATGTTTCTATCAAATGAAAAATTCCATTTGAGAATGGTAATTTACTGAAGTTGCAATGTCACCATCACCACTCTGGAAAAAAAGGATGAGTATGTCTTATTGCTGACCACATACAAAAAGAAAAAGAAATATGTGGTTAATAGCTTCTTGAGGCTACACTCATCCAATTATTTGGCATACAAAGACAATCTAATGAGTGCATTTATGTAACAATTATATTTCAAAGACAAAACCTGATTCTTTCCTAAACTCTATCAAAAACAGAACCTCATAACGTGGAATGCTTTATTGGACCACTGCCCACTAAAGTTCATGTCAGAATAAAAGGACAAACCTACTCCTGTAATAGTAACTTTTAAATACTGTATGATGTCAGTGAATGTACAAAAGACTTCAGCATAAAGCATTAAAATACACTTTTAGAACTGCTAATGTCCCCCTCCTGACTGCTGCTGCACATCTTTCCATGGCAGGCCCCAATTTTCCTGTTAAAAAATGAGGTGGTAAAAACCAGACTACCTTCTCAATACCCACACTTTTGAGATAGTCAAAAAGAGCTACACTGATGAAAAGGGTAGCATTAACCTCCACCATGATTAAAGCGAAGTACTAGATAAACATCAGTTTATTGAAACACTGAGAAATGAGTACTTCACTCAAAACTTTTCCAGTTTGGTATAAATCCTTAACATGATACAAACGATCAAAGTGCAGTGTAACACAGAACATTCCAAAGTATCAATGTAAGCTCCTTTTCTGAACTTAAAAAGCACAGTCAATAATTTTGCAGTATTTTTAACACAAAATGACTGAGCTAGTAACTTAAAACAATGATCATATCCAATCACTGAAGAAAAGAGTATAGACAGAAAGAATCCACAGTGCTTGGAAAATAGGTTCAGAAAGGAGCCCAGGAATTCCATGCAAAAGAGTTGTGTCAAGAAAAGTATTCTCAAAGTCAAAAGAGCTGTTTTAGGAAGGAAAGCATGAACAATGGTGAAGACGAGGACTCCACTGAGTTACGTCAGTTATGAGATGTCCAATGGGGTTCCTCTGATAGTTCTACAAGTGGTAGAAGAAGCAGTCACACCAACAAACACACGTAGATAGAGAGGAGACCTGAGCCCCAGAGTGCTCCTGAGGGTCTCTCTGACTTCGTTAGAAGAAAACCAACCAAATGGCATAACTTCCCAAGATTCTAGGAGGAGAAGAAAAATTAGGGTTTGGAGGATTTGTCTGTCTGAGTTTGTGTGTTTTGGAAGCTAGAGGATAAACAGCCGTGTCTGTAAGAAAAAGAAAGCAAGTTACTGTGGGGAGAGATGGTGAGATGGGAACAAGGAGGTGCACAGGCAAGGGAGAAGTCAGCTGTGGAACCAGGAGACTCCATGTCTGAAAAAAACAATAAATGAGTGAGAAAAAAAATAATGGTTCAAAAAAATTCTACAATGGTCAAGAAATGTTATAAAGTAAAGAGAAGATAATGGAAACAAAGCCAAAGGTGAGTGTCTTAGAAAATCAGAAAACAAAGTCATCTCTGCAGAGGGATAAAATGACCTTGGAAGATGGGAGAGCATGGAAAAGATTCAGAATATCTACTAAAGAGAACAAACGTCAAAGTAGTGAGCACCTCATTCTTTGCAGAACTGAATTCTCATCATCTATAACCATGACTGATGTAGACCCTCCTTACAGTGCCAAAAATCAACAAACATCTATTTTTCTCCTTTTCTCTCTTTACTACCATAGCCAATGCAGGGAGTGGGGGGTTTAAAAACAAAGAAGTCCATCAGTGAAATTCATCTCAATATGATATGCTTTAAAGGTTTCCAAGTAGTATGGAGAAAATTCTATCAATTACAGCTGAAAAGGAAGCTCTTGTTATTTTAAGTTGATAGAGTACATTCCAATTTAAAGCAGTCTAAAGAAGCACTAGGATATAAAGTCAGAGGGAATGTCAAAAGTAACCACCATATTGTCAACTTTCTTTTCACCATTTTATGTTTATTCCGGTGTTTTTAAAGTCAATTATTGCTAACAGATCTGATGATTGTTTAGACTTCTTATACAGCAATTTGGGAAGGAAAAAAAAGAAAAACAAAGGTCTCATTCTTCCGTTAGAAAATGAGGTGTCACCTAAAGGTAAAAGGTAAATTATGCTATTCTGGCAAGTGCCTAAGAACCATTGTCACATGCATATTTTAAAAATGAAATGTTCTCTATGAAAGTGAAATGCCTGAGTCATTAAGACAATGCTTGGACTTTTGGTTTCACCACATGCAACAGACATGATTTTAGAAGACTGGCTCCACTACAGACACCCAACTAGCCACTGCAAACTTCCAGACACTTGGCTCTAGAAGTGGTAGGCTGGTATCACTTTATGCTCAGGCCACTTCCCACAGACTCTGGTGAGAACTGTGAGTCACTATGAGCCTAGGTTTCTCATCCCATCCTTCCCATACTGGAATACTATCATTGCTTCAAATTGACCATACGTGGCAAAAAGAGGCCTCAAACACCTTAGTAAGGGGCACATGAACTAGGCATACTGTTGCTCCAGAGTTGAAGTCTCATCTTGGTAAAATGCATGTCAGGACACAACACCAATTTCCTCTTAAAGAGCTATAATGACAATATTACAAACATTTGTGGGAAAAAGGAAAAGCTACAAACCCACCAACCCTCTATGGTAAGTAGGAAGGGAGGAAGATGAGAACATAAGGAAACTGAAAGACTAAAATAATAGGAAATGATTCCATTCAGTGAATAAGTTTGAATGAAAGTAAAATACAGATGCAAATACAAATGAAATAATGGAAAGCTTACCTGAAGACTTTTGTTGGCATAAACCAGTTTATTCTATGAACTTCAAAATGTCATTTCTCTTGAAAAAAAAAAGTCTGATAATTTTGTTACTTATGAAAGCTGGCTTAAAAAAATTCTCAGTATTTTAGTTATCCAGTGAAAAATTCCCAGACTCTTAATCATTGGGATTAACATCTGCATATATTATTTATTGTTTGTGTGTATTTTATCTTTCTTTAATTGGTTCTTTTTAATTATACAAAAAAATAGAATTCATTTTGACATAATTACAAAAGCATAGAACACAATTAGCTCTAATTCAGTCCCCAGTACTTCTTTGTCTCCCCTCCTCTTCCTGATATTATTTAAATATTAATGAATGCCATGTGTTAAGATCAGCTTCGAAGAGGGATTGAAATAAAACCTAAGATCTACTTCAAGGAGTCCACAATCTAGTTGATATCTGCTACTAATTGTTCCATGGATATTTCAACAGCCAGAGAACATCACAACAGGCAGAGAATTTGGCATATCTGCTCCACAAATCAACTTATAAAAATAAAGTCTGAGTCACTGAATTCTTACAAGTGCTCAAGTACACATTATGATGGATCAAGACTCCACATTTCAAATCACAAAAGGCTTGTTATATGTTTATAGATGTGTTATATGTTTATAGAAGACACAGTTAGCCCCTAGTGTTCTTTGGAAATGGTCATTGAGCGTACCAATCCCCATAAGGTCTGTCAAGTGATCAAATTAATAACTGGTTATGCTTACATCTGCTCTTGATAATTCTCTAAAGAATTATCCACAGGCAAGGAAACAATGTGTTCTGTCTAACTAACTGTAAGAGAAAATATACCAGAATTCAAGCAGAAAAAAAAATGTTTTCTTACATCTTTGAATAATGCTCTGTAAGACAGATAAGTTAGAGAGTAAAGAATCAAATTCAAGACCAACAAGCAGGGCCACCTGATGTTCCATCCTGTCCCAGACATCCACAGGATCCCCAGTCAGCAAGTTGACAGCCAGGACTTGGGTTAGTAGGCTCAGCACTGAGAAGACACTTCTGCAGCTAGCTTAAACCCAACCAAATATGTCCTAGGCATAATCAGAGTTGAAAAAAGCCCATGCAGAAACAAATCCCCAGGATGCCCCTGCCTCATTTCTGCATCAAACTCCTTGGCCTTCTCAACTGACAAATGGCAGCACATCTGGAAAAAACAGAGCCCACACTATATCTAGCACACACCATATTCTGCAGTATCTTAGGTCGTTCAAAACTGAAAAATTACACAGTTAAACACTGTATGACTTAAAATTCCATAATCAGAAATACTCAAATGTGCAGAATACAATGTTGTATTTTTAAGTTAGCTCTTAAGTTTAGAAGACATGAAATGAGAACATAGTATATGAAAATTACAAAATCAGTCCTTAGAAAATTAACAATTATAGTATATGTAATAAAACATAAATGAAGTCATATTGATCAGCTTCAAGATACTTTATACCACAGTTTTGCAAACTACTTTATTTACTCTCACACACAAAAAAATACCTTAGGCACAAGTTGAAGGAGGTCACAGAAGTCAGGGGTTCATTGGCTACCTGTATTGTACCTTCATCAGAGAGGCATGTCAAATTATCTGATTAGAAGTGGCACAAAATAAATGGCAAATGATCACCTCACATCCTTCCTTTCTTTCACTTACATTAAAGCATAATTAATTTCTGTACACAAACTATGAATTAGTATCATGACATAAGAGAAATTAATTACAAACATTTTAACACAAAAATCTAATTATTCACTTCTCAACTAAACCACCTTCTAGGGTTAGTGGCCATGACACATTAATAAACAAGATTGCTTTAAAAAGTATTTCTCAGTCATTTAGCTAAGTGAATTTCATTGAGTAGCAGCCCTAACACTACTTTTGAATTTAAACCTCATCTTTGATAGTTCACAGTACTTGAAGTGAAAGACACCATAAATATACACAAAGACTGAATTACCTTTCAGAAAGAATGTCATTAAATAATACCACCATAATTCTTAGCTGATGGCTTAGCTGAAGTGGTTGCATGTTGGAAAATCAGAAGCTTCTGTCAGAAACACGGACAGAATAAAACCTATCTCCTGAATAATGAGGGCCAGACAAACTAGAGTCTTAATTATGAAGCTTTAGAAAATCACTGTCCAGGGAACAATATGCATGTCTATATCTAAAAGTAGCTATAGAATATGGGCTGATCATATTTTAGTAAGATTAGCAAGTGGGACAATCTTCTCTGACACACATAAACAGTAGGCAGAGAAGAAGGATTCCTGAGTTCTGATTTCAGACTTATATTCAGGCTATCATTTTATCACCAAGAAACAAAAATCTGTCATATTCCCCTCAGAACAAATGGATGAATAATCCACTTACTTAAAAGTAATTTGATTAAATTTGGAAAAACAAGGAATATTTGAAAAGTAGAAATGATACTCAAAATTGTCTAAAATACAAATATTTTCAAATTTTAGGCTCTATGAAGAAGGAAGGCTAAGCAAAATTTTAGAGACATTCAAAGAGATTTTAAAACATGAAATACCATTCCTTCAAAGAGCAACAGGAATCAAAAGTCCCCTTCAAAGTGTAAGCACTTCTCCTGGGAGAAGCAGGTGAAATCTCATTTTAAAAACACATTTTACATGTAGCTAATACAATCACTTTTGTTACAAATTCATTCAAAGATGTCTTTATATTTTTCCAATGGAAAAAATGTATTCTCTTAAAACAAATGATCACTTGAATATATTTAACTTATATATCTAAATATCACATTGCAACTAAGGCAAAATCAAGATAATGAAGGAAAAAATGGAAAAAGACTACCATTTAGGATGAATAATTTTAATATGTACAACATTATTTAAGATACATATTCGTACTTTCCCTCTTTCATAATATACTTACTTAAAAAATGCAAATTACCTTCTCTGGATGTATACTGGGAAATGAAATTAAAAGTAAAATTTACTTTGTAAACAGAAATATTCAGACATAGTACTATCTGAATTCAATAACTTAACTACACTAAGGCAAATACATAGGGTTTCTTTAAATTATTTCCAAAGCACCATTAACACAGAATTTTACATTGAAATTTGTATGAACCTATGTGACAGGTTGGTTAACCTAAACAAATTACAGATTAAAAAATAAAAACTTTTTAAAGAATCATCATTTTACATACCGGACAAGTTAAAGAGCAACAGAGAAGCATTTAACTTATCAATCATGCTAGATATAATTTCATAAGCAAGTTCATTAGAATCATCATCATTAATAATGTGTTAGGAAGACAAGCATTGAGGGTTAAGCACAACACAATTTGCTATTAAGCTTCCAAATTTAGTTCAGTAAATACATAAGTTAAAACAATACAGAAACCAATTATACTGCCCAGAACATTGTTTTCACTGTATTTTATAGACATCTACAACAATGGAGAATGCCACTTTCTTCACTAGTGGTGGGGGAGCCAAGCAAAGGACTAGCGAGGAACTCCACTGGGCAAGATCACATGGCTGACTGCAACTTTAAGGTCACAACTGCCCCACTGCACATTAAGCCCTGCATAAGCCAAGGAAAAGGAAAGAAGAGGAGACTGCTCCAGGTTCTCATAAGCCAGTGACCTCAGTCCCTGAATCAAAGTTACTGGTTATGTAAATCCAAAATGACACAAGTCTTTCCCTGAACCCCTTCATTCTGTGACGTACCATCAACACCATCTGTGGTTTCGCTTTCTTCTTCTTCTTCTTCTAGCATTTCAAAAGGAGTCATTATATCATAGAGAAATGAGAGGAAACCATAAAACCAATCTGAACTTTCCTCTGCTAAAATATTAAGGACTTCCTCAAGAGAATCAATATTTTCATTACTGCCATCTTTGGTCAGGCCTACATAAGAATAAGGGAAGAGAGAAAGAGAAAATTAAGGAGAGCAGTTAGGTGGAAAAATCAGCTCAGGAAGGGCGATCTACAAAGGCTGTGCATCATGGTCACAAAGGTTTACAGGAAAAGTATATGGGAAAACAAAGAAACTGATCGAGATGCACACCTTGTAATCAACTCTCAAACATATGCACTAAAGGACAGCCACCATCTGACTAATCTTCAACATTCCAACCATCTCCTAAGCAGCTTTGCCTCTTTCCCATTAGAGAGTTTTGAGTTGGAAAACCGAAAAAATTGCATCAGTCAAAATCAGTGGACAGTAACAGGAAAAGTGAACAGACGCAGTAGCAGAGAACAAAGATATATACTTCTGACAACCTCTGACTGTGCTCACTTACCAACCAGATATTATAGAGAGTTGATTATACAACCAAATATAAATATCTATGGACAAATACTTATTGAAAACAGAAGGGCTAGTTTCCTCAAATGTTTCCTCTTAGGACCTGGAATAAACTTGGTAAATGTTGAAGCCAGCAAAACTAGCAGAATTATTGTTTATTGCATCCCTAAGTGGGTATAAATGAACTCAAATTAAGTAACCCAGATAAAATACTTAAATCTTCACCAAACTAAAATAGTTTGAAAACTGATTCATGGCCCTGTAATTGTGACCATAAAAAATTAATAATTCACTCTCCCTACTAATAAAAAATGCAATCCAGGCTTTAGCCAGTCATTTGCAACAGGAACATCCCAAACTCCTCTTGCCTTCACCCATAAAATTAGCTTCAACAGCAAAGACTGACTTCTAGCATTTTTTAACACTGGTGGCAAAAATGGGCCTTCTCATAGAAAGAATTTAATGTGTATATTATTGTTTGTGTTTTTTCCTGTTACGAACTGGTTTTGAGTAAGAAATGTCTCTTGGCTCCAGGAGGTATCTGCCAATATTGCCAAGGAGGCCCCATAATTGCGAAGAGGAAAACAGCGGGGAATTCTGGCTTACTTGTAAGAAATGTGAACGTCCACACCATAGAGCTTCTCTGATGGTAACCACTCAATTCAGTCACTTAAAGCTTTGGCAACACACAATTTCCCCACGTGGCACAACTACCAACAATCAAGATGGACAAGTAAGGGCTAGCAGTATGATAGCTAATTTAAGTTTTAAAGATTACAGAGAATTGTCTCTGCTTCAGTCAAGAGAACCATATCATATTATTCTTTCCATAGCTGCAGGGAAAGGAAGGACACACATTCCAGTAGGTATTTAAATTATTTTTTGACAAGCCTAGAACAGTTTCACTGATCATCAGTGGACAAATGCGGTAAACAGGAGATCTGCACTTCTACCCAAGGCTTTGTGAGAATAACGCCATTCCTTTTTCCTGTCTTAAAACACTATAGTTGCATATTTAGTAAAATCATTTTATTTTTATTCATTTGTCGATATAAGTACACCGAATTATTAGATATAAGACACAAAATTTTTCTGCTCTTTGGTATGACGGGTTGAAGTGTGCAACAAATATGCAAACATATTTGAACAAATTGTTCCATCGTGCAACTTTTCAGTGGTCATTAAGTCGTAAGTAGTAGTCTCAAGAAGAAAAAAAAATCTATTCAGGGTATGTAATTCCTTCTTCACCTCTAAGAAGAGCAGCTCTAATGAAAGAGCAGGGAGTCAATGCTTTTGGCTGGACAAACTCTGGTCCTCTCCTCTCTGAAGCTTGCTCACACATCCATTCAGTCTACAAACCTTTATCAAAATTCTGGGAATTGTGTGCTGCCTTCTCTTTTGTCCCAGCTAGGTGCTAGTCAGGACAAGAGGACAAAAACACAATTTTTATGTGATATCACCCTGAGAAGACTTACTCTCAGCATTTAGTCCTCAGAATATTTCATGTTGATTTTATGTGGTAAACAAGTTTTTACGAAACACATTTCTGAGCAACATAGTTTTCAATAATCCAAACTAAAATCAGGCATGCTTTTAGTTTGGATTATTTGGCCACAAAAATAGAAAGCTATGTAATCAAGGCTTAGTATATTGTTGAAGAATATCAGAAGGGCCTTCGACAGGAATAATAAAGTAATAAAATTAATGATGGTTATAAATCTTGATTTACTCACGTTTCTCTTTTCATATTTTACAAGAAAAGCCAAACCTTAAAATGTTAAAGAAATGTAAACATAAAAGTGTACATTTCCCCAAACTGAAATGATTTAGATATGTGCAAACTAAAGAATCCAGAAAAAAATATTTATGAACTAAATGCCAAACCTACGAAAGTTCAACATATCTCAACTATTATTACAGCTCCCATGCCAAGCTCTCCCCAGTGTCTTCTACTTTCCTCCCTCCCCTTGGACTCTTTATGCTTTAACTCAAAGCTTAAACCCTTAAAGTTTCAGCTCAGCCCTTACACTGTCAGCCCAGTGAGAATGTAGCCAGGAACCCTAGATTCTCTGGGGTACATGCTCACTGCATTTGTACCTCCATGACCTCTCCCTGATCATACAGAGCCCATAAAGTATTTGTAGTCTCCAAACTTTCACCAGGTTCTATCTTTGAAGTCAACTGCCAATAACTGCTGAGCTACAATAACTTCACATACCAAAAGAGAAAAACTCTAATCACTAAATTCAATTCAAGTTAAGGTTCTATTCCATACACAGAATTAAAACAGTATAGAACTAAAGTCAGAGGTGATAGTGAGCCTGACAGTTTGCATTTGATTAGTTTCATTTGTACAAAAGCCATAAGCTAACTATGAACATTGTGTGTGTGTATATATATATATATAATGCAGTTTCTTTATCTTTCTTTTGCTTAGTTATTAGTTAAATTATCAAAATGAGCTGGGCGTGGTGGCACAAGCCTGTAATCCCAGCACTTAGGGAGGCTGAGACAGGAGAATCACAAGTTCAAAGCCAGCCCCAGCAATGGCGAGGTACTAAGCAACTCAGTGAGACCCTGTCTCTACATAAAAAACACAAAATAGGACTGGGGATGTGGCTCAGTGGACAAGTGCCCCTGAGTTCAATCTCCAGTAGCAAAAAAAAAAAAAATTATCAAAATGAACACTGAGATTCACCAAATTTGGTTCTACCTCTAAGTACATAATTCTTCTAAAAGGGACAAGTTTTGATTTGTACATGCCACATACATCTACCTGCAAATAGTAATTCTCAGAGTTACATTTAACCAATCTTTTAGTGTATAGTTAAAAATCTCAGAGGGAAGAAGCTTTTAGAATCTAGCATATGCTAAAAAAGTAAGTTATTAATTTATAAAAAATCAATAAAACACAGTAGATGAGAAGATTGTTTTTTAAAAAGGGGAATTTGGCCCATATGAAGTTATCTTTAAAATAAAAAGCTCTATGATTTAGAATTCATCACTTAAAGTAATGCTTTGGAAAAATGAACCATTTATAGCAAGCAGGTTACCATCCTCTTGATACGTTAACTTCTATATAACTTTATTTGTTTCACATGCCTAAAATTAACAACAATCTGAAGATTTAATGTATATACAGAAACTCCAGATATGTAATGATAGAATTACATAGATAATTTCACTAATGTTAAGTCAGAAGTAGAAATTTCATGGAACTTTTATAGTAAGCTTCACTAAAAGTAGCAAATAGTAATTCCCTCTAAGTAGTAATAAGAAAATATGAACTAAAACAGGTCAAAAGAAGAAGCTATATTACATTTAGTCACAACTAAAATCTTTTTTTAATATTTAGAATTTATTGTTTTAAAATGAGTTAAAATTTACCTACTGAAGCAGTTAAATTGGTTACAAATATAGTATACTCCCATTTTTTCATATTCATAGAAAAACAAAATAGTGTATCTAAAAAAATACACTCCATTAAGCTTAGTGTAATATCCTGGCATAGCTACTGTTGTTTTTAAACACTTTGATATAAACATTAAGCTTAGTGTATAATACCCTGCCATAGCTATTGTTTTTTTTTAAACACTTTGATATAATGTTTTGATACTATTATGCTTCGTAAGACAAAGGAAATAGTGCCATTTAAAAGCAGAACTACATATCTCACTTAGATTATGTAAAATTTGCATATTAAAATCAGCACCATCCATTCTAAAAGATAGTATTTTAAAACTAATGGGAGAATACTGCATCTTCTTTATTAGAAGAAACCACTCAATGATAAAAACAAAAACAAAAACAAAAACAAAAAACAGGTGACTTGATAGAAAATGCAGAGTTCAAGATTTTCAAAACAAAGAAACCTGGTCAAAAGACCATTAATTCATACCTTAATGTTAATTTTAAAATATGCATAAGCCTTATTAAGATGTTTACTACCACAATTTCATTTCAAAATGAATCTATGTAAGCCTTTAGAAATTTACATTTTCCAGTGGAAGTGAATTATGTCAAATGATGCTGAAGAATGACTATAATTACTATCTTCGAAAACAAACTCGTACACCATATATTCAAACATTAGGCTCAAAATATAAAGTGCTTTCAGTCTAAAAACACAAACTATACTTACTAAAAAATGTGTGAGAAAATGTTATATACTTATGTACTTGTAAAAGTAAATTGAAATGTATGAGTTTTAATGGAAAAATAAAATCACAACCTCTGAGCAAAAATGAGATGTACCATTTAAGTGGCATAATATCTTCCATAAAATGTTTACAATCAATGTAGATATTATTAAAACAAAAATATTCTCTTGTTCCCAGTATTTTATTACTTCTAAAAATAAATAAATAAAATGTGTACTTGCCTAATAAAACTTTGGCATCATCCACATCAAAATCTCCATCCCCATCAGCATCATAGACTCCCAGTTTTCCTACAATAGGAGAGAAATGATGGGTGTAGGAACAAAAGGGAAAAAATTTTAATAAGGTATTGTCCTTATTGTGGTCCTTCACATCAATTATAAATGTTACCAGCCAGTTATGGTAATTTATACTTTTAATACTACAAACCAATGTTATGCAAATATCTTATCTAAAAATCATGGGCAAATCATTTAGCAACTCAGGAACTGTTTACCCTACAAGTTCTAAGACATATAACTGGGATATTTTCCTTAAAGTTTTCCCCATACCTTGATATAATCACTTTAGAACTCTCATTAGATTGCTAAAAATGTTTTGGGTGAAATTTTTAACATGTAGAAAAAAACAATTCCAACCCATTTCTGAGTTACATAAAACTTGATGTTTTTAAAAAGTGTGAAATGTCATGACATTATGAACACTTAAAGCATAAGGAACAAGCAACCAATCCTCAAATACAGACTATTAAGTATAGTCTATACATAATACAGCACATAAGTTAACATGGAGTAATAGCACTAAAAATGAGGACAGTTACTCTCATATTTTTCAATAATGATTCACAACAAAAATATTATGAATCAATCTTAACTGAGGAAAAAAAGACTGTTCTGGAAATAAAGGATATAAAACTGGAGGCTTTCTGAAACTAACGAAGTAAAATTTAACGGTTATCCTACTTAAAAACTGGCCATCTACTATTAAATGGCCAAAAAAAATAAATAAATAATTAAGAAGCTTAAAACAGATATGCTGAGAAGACAATTCCACAAGAATTGACCTTTACATCTTAAGAAGAATAAACGTACTTTTAAGACTTTAATTCTTTTTCATCAGGAGCACTGTTATGTTTAGCATTTCAAATGAATCTACTACATTCAATACTCTAAAACAAATTTTAAAAACAACATAATTGATAATTCATCATTGTACATTAACTATGAAGAAACATAATGTAAGCAATATTTTAAACATCATTTTAATAAAGCACTGGCATTAAAAGTAGTTGTCAACCCTGTCACCATTTCTTTAGCATAATATATATTAAAAGATTGCATAAAAGAAGGCAGAAATTTTGGCACAGAACAGCTATGACCAATCTTTATTTTCCCAAAGCCCGGGCTCTACAATATAGCAAATTTGCTATAGAGAAGTCTGACTTGGCACATGCAAATTAAAAATGGTAATGATAATAATGGAGAGATGAATGTGTTATTTTTATTGCTATGAAAATGAAATTCTCTAATCTGAAGCTCAAGGCTATACACAGCATAAAGCTCAAATAACATTAAAAAAATAGGAAATACTATCCTTCTGACAAATTTACGAGAACATTGAACCTACTATTTACATTCTCTGATGCAGCTAATAGCTAAATTAGTAGAATAAGAATGAGGTTTTAGAGATTGACACAAGTACAGTTCAAATGCATCTCCAATAGCCTACCTTGAAGTACCTCTGATAAGTTATAACGAAAGTCCTTTGCTTTGGCTGCGTGCATGTAAAAACATGAAAATTGTTACTTGTGTCTAAAGGCACAAATATTTAAAATCTCTTCTTTAACATATATTGCCTAGCAGCATAGTACTGTAAATCAATGACAGCAAAGATCTACTCAGAAGTTTGTCACTGAACTAAAATTCTGTTAGTTTATTCATGTATCCAGAGACTCTTTGCTTCAAACAATAAAGATAAAGACACTGTATGATTCCATTTATATGTAATCTCCAGAAAAGGAAAAACTATAGGCATAGAAAACAGACTAGTGTTTGCCCTGAGAGAGAAGGGGAGGAGGGTGTTGGATGTTATGGGGGAAGAGGGTAACAGAAATATTCTGGAATTAGATGATGGTTGCACAAAGTGACGAACATACTAAAAAGCAATACATAATCCTTTCAAATATTTGATTTTGAATTTTACATTATGTGACTTTCATCTCAATTTTTTATAAAAGATGAACATGATAAAGAATTACCAATGTAAGAATATCATGAAAGACTAGCAATTATGGGGGGAAAAAAGGGAGAAAACAGAAAAAAGGGGAGCATGATCACATGTACTACAGCAACATCCTCAGAGCAGTATGCAGACCACAGCCACCCACTCACAGTCACGTCCACATGCCTGGCCCAGCACACACTCTCTTACACAGGTACCTCCCCCAACAGACACAGATGGGTGTGCTTTGAAAATATTCTCTAAAGAAGGGTTTCTCAAACTGTGTGGTTATGCTGCATTCATGAATCCTTAAAAAATTCAGTGGTCCATGATCAAGAATTTTAAAAATTTATAATATAATAAACCTAAATAGAAAGTATAAAGTACAACATGAAGCAAGAATGAATTTGATAAAACTCATTTTGATAAAACTTCTGGGTACTATTCTTATACTAAAAGGCCTTTTTTAAAAAATACAGTTTAAAAGCCATCCCTCTGAGGTAATCCTAGTAACATCCCCTCTTGCTCCCATCCTATTGAGAACCACTGAAAAAATGGTTCAGTACCATTTCAGTACCAAAATGAACAGTACCATAATATAATAACAAACCTTTGAGATGACTAAGGGATGTCACTTACGCTTTTACAAATTCACATAAGAAACCATATCAAAATTCTTACCTAGAACTTCCTCGTAATCAACAAGATCAAACCAAACAACAGCTACTGACGTCCAAACTCCCAGCAAGGCAATAACCATAAACCAAGTGAAAAAGGAGCTTCCAGAAAGTCCTCCTTTCCTCCCATTCTTGTGTCCTCCGTGCTTTGTCTCTGTTTAGAAATAAATGTAAAATGTCATCATGGAAGAAACTATTTCACTGAACACCTCTCTTCACACTGCATTACTTCCACAGTTATTTGACAGTAGATCATTTCAAAAAGTTTTCACTTAAATTCTCAAAACATGCTACACAAAATGTACAGAAAACCACAATTTCAAAATAGAACAAATAAACTACTGACAGGCTAATTATTTTTTAAAATTAAGGTTGATATAACATATACATTGCTTCCAAGTTATCAAAACCACCTGCATGAAACTTCCTTTAAAGTTCAGAGCATATAAACAACTTAATGAAATCATAAAAATGTGCCAGATCTTTTGCTGTACCCTATTTAACAGGTTTCTGTAGAATCTTAAAACCACTGTTTACAGAAGAAAATAATGCCCTATCCCCAACAACTCTGTATTCTGAGAGAGAGAAAGAGGGACAGAGACAGAGACAGGCAGGCAGACATACAGACAAGCAGACAGACAGAGAGGAAAAATGAAGGAAGAAGGAAACTACAGAAATACATAACAGGGACAAGGAGAAGCAAAATAGCAAAATTCCGTCCTTGTTTACAGGGTCCACTGGGCCCTGTGAAGCAGGAAAAGTTCATTCACAACTCGTCGCAATGCAGGAAACAGCTATGTAAACCGCTGTCCACCAAGTGTCATTTATCACATTTGGTATGTTTAGCATGTCCTATTCTTTTGGAAATATTCTTCTAATTGTCAAAAATAAACAAAAACCATGAAAGCTAAGTGATAACTTTAAAAACAGTCAATACTGTTCTTAAAAGGAACAACTACCATATACACATTTTCCTTAAAAGAGAATGTGATACATATTATGTCAAAATTAATAAATAAAAAGATCATATCACCTCCCAAAATGCCATCTGAAAAAAGGAAAAGTTTACAAATGGGACACTGCCTCACATCTGTGAGGCACACAGGCCCTCAATAGGGTGTTCACAGGCTGCTGCACCTGTCCTCACAGAGACCAGTCTGTGTCTCTGCAGAGGGTGCTTCTGGATGTTTTAGCAGGACAGTGCTCATCCCATGTGACCACTCCTCCCAGTGCAAGACATCTCACATCCCTGGTTTCCTCTAGACCCAAAGGCAAATGGGTCCCAGAATATGACAAACAAAAACACCCTCAAACTTTTCCACATTTCCTACCCGGAGCAGTACCTATTGGAAAGCCACTGGGAGAGGAAACAGAGATAAGCACGTTTTACAGAAGAAAGGTAAAGGGGCTTGCCTAAGGTCAGCAGCACAGCTGCATGGACCTAGCAACACCACATGAGGATATCCACAGGCTGAGCTCCTGGATCCACATCAAGTGAATCAACTTCCATGATTTCACAAGACCATTCAATCAACTTTGTTTCTAACAATCTGTGTAAAAGCTAGCTATATCAAAACATAAGTTACATATTAAAAATACTTACTAGGCTAAGATTACATTATTGCATATTAAGTCAATTTAAAATAAGCTTCCCTATTTCATTATCTGAACACAGACACAGGAAAGGGAGTCCCGGTGAAAACTTTGGTAATGTTGGTGGGGAAAATGATAATTTCCAATTTTTGTGTATCTCTGGTATATAAGTTATAAAAAGAATGATACCAAATAAATTGCCAGTAGAATTTTTTAAATATATTTTTAGTTGTCAATGAGCCTTTATTTATATTTACTTATATGTGGTGCTGAGAATCAAACCAGTGCCTCACACATGCTAAGCAAGTGCTCTACCCCTGAGCTATACTGAGCTACTGGCCCCAAATTGCCAGTAGAATTTTAAAAGTTAAAGAAAAAAGAGGTAGGCTTCTGTGGGAACAAATTCAGTGGCAATGAAGTATGTTTAAGATTTTTAACTTTTATTAATATGAAGACATTTTTCTTAAGAGTGTTAAAAAATACCTTACTTTTATATAACATGATCCACTTGCATACAACACTAAGTATAACAATGCTTTCTGAATATACATTTATTTCCAAACATGAAGCAATCATAATTAATGATGAAGAATTCCCTTCCTTGGCTATTTAGTGCCTCTAAAAACCAAATTCAAATTAAAACTGCAGTAAAACTGTTCTCTTATCAACTATCACACATTTTGTAACTGCCACCAAACTCTTGTGTTCCTCCTTAACTGAAAAATAGAAAAGCTGAAATAAAACAGCTCACACTTTAATTCATTTAACATATTCATTCAGCATGCATGTACCAGACATGACACAATTTATACCCAATAATTAAGTTTTCAACTTGTGTATGTTAAAAGCACAGCCAGAATGAATACTATTTAAAATAAGTATAATATGTAACAACTAGTAAGACAAAACAATAACCTGAATTCAAAGTTCAACTCTTCATTTCTCTTTCTTGTTTTTTATTTTGCTTAGTGTGTGGGTTTTTGTTTAGTTCTGTGGTTTTTCTTTGTGTATTTATTTTTTTTGAGACAAGGTCTTGACATGGTATGTTTCACAGTCTGGCCTCAAACTCTTGGGCTCAAGTGCTCCTCCTGCCTCAGCCTTCCAAGTAGCTAGGACAACAAGCTCTGTCCTCAGTGCCCAGCTTCTCTCTCTTTCTTAAACCAGATAAAGGGGAGGAAAACTTCTGAGATTCTCACAAGTAAAGTATGATTTATCCAAATTGGTGATACCTGGGTTAATTATTGAGGAACTGAAAGAGAGAGGAAACAAAAAGCCAAATGTATAGCAGAGAACATATTTTTACCTAGAATCTGTTTTAGACATGATTCTAAAAACTTAAATCATGTTCCATTATTCACTGCACAAACACTAGAAGAGACTTTACAGAAAACCTGACCCAATGAGTTAAACAAAGACAGTGCTGGCAGAGGGAAGGCCTAGAGAGGGAGCAGAAAAGACATAAGAACTAGGACAGTAGATGGTGGAAGGACATTTTTTTATCAGAGCACACAGGCAAGCCCCCAACGTTCCTTATAATAATCTTTAATACAAGGTAATAACTGATGCTCACATTGATTGTCATCAAAACATAATTTAATCTCTTTAGGAATACAAGAAATGCATAACAATCTTAGAATTGCATTCAAAATAGCTTATCAAATAGATTTATTGCTGTAAAAGGTACTTGATATTGAGCTAGAATATTAGCAATATTTTATTCCATTCCAATGTCATATAAATGGTGCACTACTCTAGCATTATTAAATTTGTTACTGTTCATATGTGTTTACTTCCTAAAGGAAACAAATATTAAATCATAGAAAAGGAGTCTTTTTTTGAGAGAAAGCTTTTTTAGGGCACTCTTCTACTGACAGCAAATAATACTCCTGATAAGTCCCTCTGTAAATATGATGTGACCAATCCCAAAGGGCAGATCAGTTTCTGTTCAATCAAAACAGAGAGCACAGTAAGAAAAACCCTTCATCAGGACTTAAAACTCCCAAGTAAACCTGAAATCAGTACTTTGTCACAAAGGTATTCTAAAAGAATATCTAGTAATTGTCTCTATTTTCTAGGATCAGAATAAAACAACTAGGAAAATGAGGACTAGAAGTTCAGTGGATTAGAGAAAAGGGAATGAAAGGAAGGGAGGGAGGATAGGAATGGGAAAGACAGTGTAATGAATCTGATATAACTTTGCTATGTACACATGTGAGTACACCACAGAGAATTTCCACATCATGTACATCCATAAGACTGGAATCCTAATTAGAATAAGACATACTTCATGTTTGTATAGACATGTCAAAATATACTCTACTGCCATGTATAAATAAAAAGAACAAATAAAACTTCAAAAAAAATTAAACAATAAGAAATAACCCAATTTGGCCATGTGTAGCAGCATATGCCTATAATTCCAGTGGCTTCAGAGACTGAGGCAGGAGGATCACAAATTCTAAGCCAGCCTCATCAACAGCAAGGCACTAAGCAACTCAGTGAGACCCTGCCTCTAAATAAAATACAAAATAGGTCTAGGGATGTGGCTCAGTGGTTGAATGCTCCTGAGTTCAATCCCTGGTACCCAAAAAAAAAAAAAAAAAAGGAAAAAAGTAAGAATTCAGTTTAAAAATGGGCAAAAGATCTGAACACATGTTACCAAAGATGACATGGCGATGGCAAGTAAGCATAAGAAAAGACATTCAACAACAGCATATTTTCATGAGTTATTAGGAAGTTACGAACAAAAATAAGACACAATTATATACTTATTAGAATGGGCAAAATCCAAAACATTAACAACACAAAATGCTGGTGAGGATGTGAAATAACAGAAAGGAACACTTACCCATTGCTGATGAGAATGAAAAATTGCACAGCCACTTTAGAAGAGTTTTGCAGTTTCTTACAAAACTAAATATGTGATCATGCAATTGCATTCCTTGATATTTACTCACAAGGAGTTTAAAATTTATGTACGTATTAAAAAAAAACAGCTTTATTCATACATGGAAGCAACCAAGATGTCATCCAGTAGGTAAATGGGTAAATACACCATAGTACATCCTGACAATGGATTATTTTCCAGTACTAAAAAGAAATGAGCTATCGAACCATGAAAAGACATGGAAGAAACTTAAATAAATATTGCTAAGTGAAAGAAGCAAGTCTGAAAAGACTACACACTCTAAAATTCCAACTACAGTAGTCTCCTCCATTATCTGTGATTTTATTTTCCATAGTTTCAATTATCTGTGGTCAACCATGGTTCAAAATATTAAATTGAAAATTTTAGAAATAAAAAATAAAAAAATCTTCATTTCATTTTCTGGTTCTATGTTCACACTGTAGCCTTAAGAACTGGTCAAAAATGTCACTGGAGTTAAGTATATAGCAGAATCTGAGTGATTTTTTTTTTCCCATGCTGTCTTATCAAAATCATGATCTCCAAATTAGAAAATATTCCCACATACTACTAAGCACCAAAAATTACCATAGCAACGTCCGAATAGTACAAAAAGAAGACTCTCCAAAAGGAAGACTGTGCTAGGGATGATAACTAATTTTACTTATTTAGTTGAGGAAAGGGGAAATAGAAATACCTCTGCATCTTACTGGTCATCAATTATTTAACTGACCTACTGTTACATGAATTACAAATCATTTTTAAGTTTCCATTAATATTAGAGATTTTATATGTACAGATCAATTATGCTTTTTTTTTTTTTTTTTTTTTTGGCAGTACTGGGAATTGAACCCAGGGTGGTCTATCACTAGCTATATCCCTAGCCCTTTTTATTTTTTGAGACAGGGTCTTGTTAAGTTGCTGAGGCTGGACTTGAATTTGTGATCTTCCACCTCAGCTTCCCTAGTCGCTGGGACTATAGGCATGCACCACGTCACCAGACTTCAACTATGCATTTAGGGATTTTTAAAACATAAAAAGTGTCAAGTATCTCATCAAGTGTTATCTTTCCATGGTAAAAAATGTCACCCTTTGAAAACCTATAACTATTAAAGAAGTAACAGCTGATTTTCTCCAACTATGTAGGTTACAAAATCCATGTAGAGGGGGAGAAATGTCTTCTAAAAGAAATAAAAGTCAGATATATATACACATACATACACACACACATATACATACATACACACACACACATATATACACACACACATATACACATACACACACACACATATATAAATAATTCTTCATGGAGAATGAAGCATTTGTCAGATTAGTCAAGTGACCCATTCTAACCAATTATTCACAAAAGCATTCAAAGTGGGGAAGCTCCTATAATCTAGCCTAGCAGTATAATACTCTCAGTTGCTACTTCCTGAGATGAGACTTAGATTCAATCCTCATGTGTCTGGTTTTTTATTGTATAAATGATCAACATAATGAGTCAATACAGTCTGCTTTGAATTAATGGAAAGATAATCCTCACAAAGTAGAGCAAAAATAGACATATATAAAAAAGTAAAATCAACACATCATTAAAGAATACTTGTTAAAGATTTAATTAAAAAAAAATTCTAGTCTTTTCTTTCTTCTTCTTTTTCATTTATTATCGGCTTCACAAGTAGGTCAGTTTCCATATATGGTCTTTGCTTGAACCAACTAAGTCTTCTCATTTATACAAGATGGGACTTGTGTATCCTGTCAATTCATATGAAAGCAGAATGCACACAATTCTTTGAACTCCTATTAATTAACTTATATAAGACTTACAAAAACTGATTATATATTTTTTTGCAGTTTGTAAAATGAGGTCTCTGATAGTATAAAATATTAAAAGATAATCTAAATAAAGTACCAAAATATATTCAGATTCAAGACAAATTATTCCATAAAAAATTCAACCACTATGAAAAGTCAATGGTTCCAGGAATTTAAGAGAAAACAAAGAAGACGCAGTGAAAAGACTTTAGCCAAAAATATTTGAACAGAGCAACACTGAAAATTAAGCCAGATTAAAAAACCTCAAACAACAAAAATATACCTTTATCTTCAACCATCTTGGTTTCTTCAATCCATGAATAACATATGTTGAAGAAGAAAAAGCAAAGTGTTTCCAGCAGGTATCAGGCACACTGCATGCCCTTCCCTCCTAGGGTCTGGACTGGCCAACCTCTGCATTACCACGGGCTCCAGAACTGAAATTGGACCTGACTGCAAGCTCTGCTCACCAGTTATTTTTAGAGGCCTCTTCCTCGTGGCAAATGCTGCTAATCACTCAAGCTGAAATACACTCCTGACAATCCTGCGGCCTCTCTCCACTTAGGGGATAGATTCCTTTCTCAGATAGTCCTATCTCCTCTTAACTCCAACCTCTAAAAAAATCAAGCATGCTGGAGAAAGTGAAAGGGAACAAACTGTACTACTAGTTTTGTTTTCTTGGACACAGGATTCAATAGCTTTGGCCTAAACACCAAATCATTCACAACCGAAATGAGTACTAATGTGGCCCCAAGCCCAGACACAGCTCTATTTGGCCCTTCAGAATCTTAATCAAATGCCTACAAGACTATTAGCTGGCTTGTTTGAATCCAACAGAACCATAAATGGTAAGAAATAATCAATGCTCTAGAATTCTGACCCACAGCATTACTATCTCAGGAATAGTTCTTCCAAGAGCAAAAATAAAGTAACCCCACAAACACATTTCATGGGAGAAGGAGGGACAGAGAGCTGAGAAAAGGGTTGGAGGAAGGGAAAGGAATATTGGGAAGGCTGGCAGGAAGGAACACAGAAAGACAGAAATCTTGAGCAGTAGGAGAAGTGACCTAGGAAACATCATCTCAAAAAGAGAACTGGAAAGAGATTACACAACCACATTCTGATTTCTTTTCTACTTTTCCCCAACCCCATCTCCAAATATTCTCTTTTGGGAAATGAAAATCAGCCCAATTTTAATACCATTTTTTCACTGATCTAAGATTAGCAGTTCACATTAGAGCTCTGATGAGTATATGAAATTAATTTTGCACAAATAGTATCTAGAGCAAGGCAGCAACCTTTCAAAGCTGTTTATAAGTCTTTAGATTCTTTTTAGCTCCAACTGAAGTCTTCACAGGTAGATTTAACGTTTAAATGCTCTGAAGAAGAGTCAGCAACCTAAGGTACCAATATTTGATGGCCTAGATGTGGGACAGGATGAACTAGCATCAGGGACAAGTAAAGAAAACTGAGAAGTGATTTGTCGTCCTCTGACCACTAGTCATCTAGGAGACTAGACCACCTGTCTCCTTCCCTCCAGGATTTATCCTACTAACGTAATTTTATAGACCAGGCATTGGGGTGAACATCTGTAATCTCAGTGACTCGGGAGACTGAAGCAGGAGGATTGCAAGTTCAAAGCCAGCCTCAGCAATTTAGGAAGGCCCTAAGCAATTTAGAGCCTATCTCATGATAAAAATTGTTTTAAAAAAGAGGGCTGGGGATATGGCTCAGTGGTTAAGTGCCCCTAGGTGCAATCCATAGTAACAAAAATTTTAAAAAATAATAAAAATTTAAAAGTTCACACTTGTCAGGTTCAAAATAACTGCAACCTCTAGAACCATGAGCAAAAATAAACCTTTTCTCTTTATAATTGCCTCAGGTGTTTCACTCTAGTAACTGAAAGGTGTTCAATACACCCTTTATTACTTCCTGCCTTCACTTCTTCCTATATTCACCTTAAAGTACATAGTTAATCATTTATATCCCTCCCCTGGTTCACTAAACTCTCTTACTTCTCTATCTTTTATGGTTATCAGTGTGCCCTGGCAGTCTCCTAGGGGGAACACCACTATTCATCCTCTTCAAGACAGCAAGGGCAGCTGGACACACTGAAGAAAAACACAGTGCAGCCAGCTTCAACAGGGCTCACTGCTGCCTGTCAAGACTACCACATTTCTCTAAAACATTCACTTTCCAATTGTGCACAAAAACAATTTCAGACTTCTCTGCCCTAAACTATTCCACCTTATACTCAAAAACCACCATAGCCTTTTACTGCAAAGAAAGAACAGAACCAACAATGGGGAACTGTCGTGACTGTTCACTGCCAACCATACAAACCAGTACTCCCCCGTACCTATTTCCTACTTTCCTCCTAATTATCCAGCTATCCTGACCCTCCTCAGCTCTTGGCACTTGCCTGCTCTCTTTCTCCCTTACATCTTCATTCTCAATGCCTTTACATACGCTTCTCTTTCTGGAGGGCTGGCCTGTGCTCTGTCTTTCTCCTTCCCCTCACAGATCCAATTTTCAAAAGAGCAATGATGTCACTTTCATTTTCTACCCTCCCATTCACTCCTTACAACCTGTGGGCTGTCATCCAACTTCTTCCCATGACTTCCAGACAGTAGCTCTCTCTAGTGTCTCACCAATGATTTCAATATCATTAAGCCCGAAAGAAAATGTTCTGTCCTCATCTTACTTGACCTTTTAGCATAATTCTCACCCTTTTGTGAACATTGTCTTCCCTTGACTCTGATGACTTTGGAATCCACTGGCATTTCCATTACCTCTTTGGAGCTTCCAATTCCAAATCCCCTATGCTGGGTCACTCTCCTCTAGCTGACTGGGAAGTGCAGGAATTCCATAAGTTTAATCCTACGCCACCCCCCCAAGGGATGTCAGCTACTATCTGTAGGGTTGAAATTTTTCTCTCCTTTGGGTTCAAACCATGTATCTGGTTTTTCAGTGTCTTATGTGAATAGGACAAACTAACAAACTAACCTCAAACTCAGCACAGCCACAGCAAATTGTGGGTGTCTTCTCTCCTGTCCTCTCCAACATTCTAAATCTCAGCAGCACTTCTGTGAAGGCTGCAGCTTATGCTGAAAACCTGGGATTGTGCTTCACCCTTTTCCAAACACTCACCTCTCAAATGATTTTCTATCTGTTGGCTACAAATGGGCTACAGTCATGCCAAGATATGGATTAACCCCAGTGCCTGTCATCCTAGCCTATTTTTATTTCATGATATTTTTTGAAAGCATGGAGTGTACTACAACATCCAAAAGTAGAAACCCTGTCTTAAATCACTCAAGTTTTTCTCTCTCAACTGTGAAGGATCACCCAAATTCAAGTTACCATCATCTCTTAGGTTGCTTATGATCCTTGACAAAACTTTTACTGCTCCATACAATAGCCAAAATAATGGTTTTTAAATTGCTACCTTGTTAAAAATCCACACTACTCTCATGATAAAATATAGGATCTTGGAAGTAGAACATAAGACTCTCCTTGACATGGCCCCAGTTCACAGCTCCAACTCAGTGCTGTGTCATTTCCCTTGAGCTGTCTAGAATCCAGACACAAAAGAATTTTCATGCTCTTTCGTGTCTCAGGCTCTCTACCCAGGCTGTTCCCTCTTTCTGGGATGTCAAAATGGTGTCACCACTATCTAACTCTAAGGCACAAGCCCCTGACTCGCTGTTTCCTGCTCACTCTTCTTACAGACCACCTCCTCAAGAAACCTTTCTGCTTTCCTCATATGCCAAGTAGTATGCACTTCTCCTTTAAGGCATTATTATACTGGGAATCAGACAGCTATTAATTTCTATTAATTAGATAGTAATTAATTTCTTAATCTTTTGCTACCTCTAGAATGTAAGTTTCATGAAGCCAAGTACTAAATGTTCCTCATTCATTCCCTTGCATCTGGTAGGAATTCAATAAATTGTGCAATAACAATAAGTTCCTTCTCAAATTCTTGTTACCATAGGACTAATCAAATCACTTCCCACTAACTCTTCAGAAATAAGGGAGAAAAGTCTTTGGAGGCCATTCTCAGTAATTTAACGAGACCCTGTCTCAAAATAAAATAAAAAGGGCTAGGGTGTAGCTCAGTGGAAAAGCACCCTGAGTTCAAACCTCAGTTCTGAAAAAGAAAAAATAAATAAATAAAAAATAAAAAGAAAGAATGAATCCCAGTGATTCCTAAATACTGGTTACTCATCAGACTCCAACTGCTCAGTTACCAAACTCCACAGCTCCATCTTGGATAAATTCTTCAGTGACCAACCTGGAATGACTGACACGTTGGTGGAATAGGAGTAGAATCAGGTGGAAAAGGCTGTGGCGTTCCCTTCATCTTTCTTGGAAGCCAGACATCTAATGATACTCTCTTGACTGAGCTGTGTAGAAAAGGCATAGTTGATTGTGACAAGGGACTACCATGAGTCTTAGAACTCAGGAAAACAAAGTTATGTTCTCATGAATATTAGTAAATGGAAGTGCAATATTAGCAAGCATATTAGCCTCTAGTACTTTTCAAAGTCTGGAACCTTTTGGATAATATCCAAAATTTATTTCCAGTGGGCAACTACTGCCCTAGCACCCCCCTGTTTGTATTAACACTGATTCACAAGCAGAGAACAAGTGAATCGGACCCGCTCCCCACGATAAATCTGCAAGGATCCAAAACTCCTTAGGTAAAAAGCTAACATGGTAAATAACTTCGAAGTTTCTTCAAATCAGGCTAATCAGTCAGTTCTCCAAATTTAATTAGTTTTCCCTCCAGAGCATTCAACAAAGAAGTCTTCATCTCAGAGGAAATACCACTGCCCTGGGGTTAATCATCCATATTTGTAGGTAATGGTTATTAGTTCAAAATAAGCCAGTCTCCTACTGGCCTGGGAGAGGCAAAAGGTGTGACAAAAGATGAATTAATGATATCCATTTAGAAACTCTGAAGTGATGACAGAAAAGTTGATAGAACAAACAAAAAAAATAATTTTCATTTTTCAAAATTAAAAGCAATAACCAAAGAGCCTATCATTCGTTACTTAACTCAAATTTCTAAGCATGAAAGACCACAAAGCCAATATGGAAGATGACCAGGGATCTACAGTTCTGTCCCTAAAGCCTCTCTCACCTTAACCCATTTAAGAAAGCAAAATATCAACAATCCTCCTCCCTACCAGTTCCCAATTTTCTGGACAAAAATATTCAGCATTTACAATTAAATGTCTAGAGACACAAATGTGGAGGGAAGAAAGGGATTATATAAAAGCATCAGCACAAAATATATATAAGACTTGAGTGAAAATTATAAACCATATACATATCTTCAAGTCAAGCTATTAGGAAATTACAGGCCAAACAAAATACTGGATACAACCATGCATCCTAATACATTTTGGGAATAACCAACAATACTTCACTAAATAAATTAATAATAATGAAGGTGAATAATAGTAATAAAGAAAAGGCAAGAATAGCTATATCTAAAATTATATAGTAACAAACTAACTTTACCCAAACAAAAGTCTAGCTTTTGCCCTTGGTTACTTAGACATGGTCTCCAGGTTCCTGGAACGTCCTGACTGACAGAAGTATATTTGTTTGCCTGAAGACTTTGGGCACTGGGCAGCCCCATGTGATTTATGAGGAAGGCTTTAGAACAGCAGTACCAGTTTGGAGGAAATAGAGACTAACGGTCTGCCATATATGTAATCTATGATTAATCTCAACACACTCTGGATACCAAAGGCTGAGACAAGCTCCTCCAGTTGGTTATCCTCCACAGGAAGCATAATGTCACACGTTGATGCCAGGAGGTTACTGCATCACTGAGCACAGACTATATATCTTGAAATTTTCCAGACTTTGCCCTATTATATCTTCTCCTTTGGCTGTTTCTGATTTATGTCCTTTCACTGTAAAAAAAAACTATAGTGGTAAGTACATAACGTTCCTGAGTTCTGAAATTTGTTCTAGTGAATTACTGAACCTGAGGGTAGCTGCAGATACCATCAAGCTTGTAGCCAGCTAGTCTGAACTCATAGTGGCAATAGGGACCCCCCAAAAATTATGACTAGCGTCTGAAGTGAGGGCTTTCTTGTGGGAAGTGGTCCTTCAAACCATGCATTCTGCCTACCTACTTGCAAAAATCACAGCCAATTAAACAAACTGATGACACACTATAAGTGTCCTCTCAAAGTGTGTGAACTGCAAACTTTCTTTACAGACATATCTTCAGTAGAAATTTTGCAGCTTGGCCAGACGTTAAATATTCACACTTGTGCAGAATAGTACAATAGTTTCCACCTAACTTAGAAAAATATGAATATTCACTTATGAATTCCACAAATCCCTCACCTAAGGCAAAATGAGAGGTACTGGCAGAGAATCCCTTGTAGAGACCAAGGGTAATTATCAGGACACTGACTTCTTTGCCAGCAGATGTCTGCTCAAGCAACAAACTCAATGGACCACCTGAGCAGGAGCAGAGAGGACTGGGGAGGGAAGCCTGCAGATAAAAGCTGACAACTACAAAGCAACTTTAACTCCTAGGATAGTCAGTTTCTTATGGATCAAAGTGGAGTTTGTACTGTATAGCCAGGACCTAACTTAAAAGAGCTGACAACCATAAGGGACTCCCAGGAACATAAGGGGTGGAATATCTGTCAGGAAAGATCCCAGGAATGTTGCAAGAAGTCATAAGACATAGAGTATGTTCCCACCTGGCCTTCCAAAGAACTCAGAGGCAGCACTTAGACACCTGGCACTTGAGGGCAACATACCAGCTCATCTTATCAACAGGTAGAGAGGAGACTCTGACAGGGACACATAAGGGGAGAGCCCTCCCCACCACACACTTTGAACTATTCAAAAGTTGACTGGGAGGGTGCAACTCAATCCTCCTGCTGCAGGCCCCTTTCTGCACTGCCTCCAAGGGAAGAACTTCAGAATTGGAAATGAGATCAGATCTCAACCAGACAGACTTTTAATAATGGAGAGTGACAGGGGTGTTAAGGAATCTGTCCCAGAGAAAGACAAGAACCTTTGCTACCCAGAGAAAATGAGAACTAAGTCTTCCCCAATTAAACACAATGACTGAAGGAAAATAAAGATACTTGATATTAGTACCCTGTCAGAGAGAGATGGGTAAATAAAATGGCTACGCAATGTGCTTTTATATGTTAAGTTCAAACACAGGAATGGTCAGCATTTGACCATTTTATGATCCACAAAAATGGCTATCTCATACAACTGAAATAATTTATTTCCTTAATGTTTTTTCTATGAAAATTTGCAAACACACCACAAAGCTAAAAGAATTGTACTGAATGCTGTACACTTATCACTCAGATTCCACTATTACCATTCTATTATACTGCTATGGCATATCTATCATTCTATACTCTTTCATTAACCCATTTTATCGGTATAATATATTTCAAAGTAAACTACAGACATCAGTGCATGTTCCTACATACTTCAATCCATATATCATACAGTTTAACACTTCTTTAGTTTTTAATGTAAAATTCACACAAATAAAATGCATTAATTTTAAGTACACATTCTGAGTTTTAACAAATGTGTATACTAGGCTGGGCATGATGGTGTACACCAGTAATCCCAGTGACTCAGGAGGCTGAGGCAGGAAGGTTGTGAGTTCAAAGCCAGCCTCAGCAAATCAGTGAGGCCCTAAGCAACTTAGTGAGACCTCATCTCTAAATAAAATATAAAAAAGGCTGGGGATGTGGCTCCGTGGTTAAGCACCCTTGGGTTCCATCCCTAGTAGCCAAAAAAAGTGTATACCAATGTAACCCAAATCCCTACCAAGAGCTAGAATATTAGAAAATTCACACTACCACTTAAGTTCCCTCCTAGCTATCCTCATTCCTATGTCACCCCATCATACCCTGAGAAGTGGCCCCCATTGTCCTTTTCTTTCCCCCACTAGAGATTAGTTTTGCTTATTCTTGGAATTTCATAAAAATAGCATCACATAATAATGTACTTTGTTTGTGTTTGCTTCATGTTCCTGACAGGTGTGTTATCTGGAACAGCAGCTTATTCCTTTCCATTGCTGGGTAGCACTGCTATGCATATGTAATATACATGAGTGATAGAGACTATCAGAGTGTATCTGTTCTCCTATAGGTAGAAACCTGGCATTTCCCACTTTCTATTATCATGAGTAAAACTGTTAGGAACATTTTGCACAAGGCTACTGTGAATACAGTCATTCCCCATATCCTTGGGTTCTACATCCACGGATGCAACTAACCACAGATGGAAAATGCAGTTTTAAAGCTCGCACCTTTACTGGACATGTACATATGTCTTCTCATCATCGCTCCCTAAACAATGGACTCTTAACAATTACTAACATAGCATTTACAGTGTATTAAGTATTACAAGCAATCAAGAGATGATTTGAAGTATACAGAGGATGTGCAGGTTAGATTCAAATACTATGCCATTTTATATAAGGAACTGAAGCATCTGAAGATTTTGGAATCCATGGGGTCCTGAAACCAATCTCACACAGACACCAGATACCTGGAGCCACTTTCCCACAGATGGCAAAAAGGAATAACCATATAACTGTTCATTTCTTGTAGATAAATACATAGGAATCGAATTGCTGGGTCATAAGGCAAAAGTGCACTTAGTATTATAAGAAATTACCAGACCTTTTGCCAAAGTGAAAAGGTTCTACCAGAGAGTCACTAAGATAAATTATGAGTTCTATTGTTCTATAACTATATCAACAATTATAATTGTCAGTAATTTTAATTTTAGCTGTTCTGGTGAGTGGGCAGTAGGATCTCCACATGGTTTTAACTTGGACATTCTTTTTATTGTTCTTACTGGTCATTTACTTCTCTTAAGAACTATCTGTTCAAAATTTTTGCACATTTGTCCATTTTTAAATTGAATTGCAGAAGTTCTTTGTATTTCCTGTACAACTGTCCTTTAACATACAAACATGTTCTAAAAGTTTCTTCCCATCTGTGGCCTTTCTATTCATTTCCTCAATGTCATCTTTTGATGGTTAATAGTCTTTAATTTTGATAATATATTAATTTTATATGTTTATATGTTTCATTTGTTTTTAAAACACATCACCAAATTAGAAAATATTAATTAAAACTTAACAGGAACCAGGCATGATGGCACATGCCTATAATCTCAGCATCTCGGGAGACTGAGTCAGGAGGATCACAAGTTAAAAGCCAGCCTCAGCAATTGCGCATGACCCTAAACACCTTAGCAAGACCCTATTTCAAAAAAAAACATAAAAAGGGTTGAGGATGTGGGTTCAATCCTCCTTGGATTAACAGGATTTCTAGAATTAACAGAATGTGCTTCACATTCTGAAATGTGACATCTATTTCAGGACTTCCCACAGACAATCACTGGACCTACAAAATACAGACACTATCAAAAGCCCCTTTACTGTATGAAACAGTGTTCCAGTGAAGAGGAAGGTCTCATAATCAGAGGCCAGAATATCAACTAAATGATCTATATCACTAAGAGTAAAAGTTAAGAAATGTTGATAATTTTGAGAAATATTTTCACTAGGTAAAACAATGTTCTAAGACAGTCATTTTCCCTCAAATTCAAAAACTAATTCATGTTTTGTTGTTTTTCTACTTCTACAATGTGTTATTTTGAAGTTTTCAAACATACATACAGAATAAATAAAAGTATAATGAAGAACCTGTATACTTTACACCTGCAAGCACCAACCTACTCGGTTTAGGAGTGAAATATCTTGATTTAACTTTCAAGACGCTCAGCAGCAAAATAAATAATAGGGAGTTGTGAGAGACAGAGAATGCAAACCCATCAATGTGTTATAAATTGCTGTATCTAAATGTGGATAATATGTATTCATTGTATTTGGCTTGCTTGTAACTATCTTGAATTTTTCAAATTAAAAAGTTGGGCAAATACAGATATCTAGTTCAGATCTCCAGAACAAACAATCTGAAAAGTTAAAAGTTTCCCAGGTTCACTCATGATTGGATTCTGGACAGTTAAAAAAAAAAAAAGGGAGGAGGGGACTTTTCTCAACTTAACATGACCTACTTGCAAGTTCTGCTCCTATATTTCCAATTGTCTATAGGACATTCTCAACTGGATCCTCAAATTCAACAAGCAGAATAAATCTTAAGTCCTCTGCCACATGGAGGCCATTTGGACACTTAAAAGATGGTGATGCCCAGTGGGAGGTCTCTCATTTACAGGCCAGCCATGAAAAGGGTTTTTACCCCTCCCTCACATTAGGGGTAGCACACCTCCCTCAAAGCCCTCATTTGAAAGGAGCTCCATTGGAGCCACTTCAGCATGGTCCCTCCTAACACGGAAACTGCTCAACTCAAAACCACCATTCCAGATGCGACCCACCAATGAGCAGTGGGACTGCCACCTCCCCTCATTCTGGTCACTGATGAGACCAACTATTGAAGGGGCTTTTTTTGGTCAGCCACATCATGCAGACAACTTCCTGAGGCTGCAAAAGAACAAAATACTTCGCTTTTTGAAAACTATAAATATCTACGTCTTCAAACCTCTTTTAGCTTATCTTCTACAATACATTTGCTTTGCAAACTTTTGTTAAATTGTTCAAGTTTGTCTTCAGAGTCTGCACTATTCTTTTGCATAGAATCTCTTTTCCCTCCCAATACTAGATTTCCCTCAGAGTTCTGTACCATACATCAGTTTAATTAGCATTAATTTGACAGGTTTTTCTTGAGGTTGAAATCCCCACTCATTAAGTCAGCACTCTTTGGGGACACAGTTCCACAGTCACCTACACTTCCAACTGTACATGTGATCCATATTGACCATCTTTAGCAGTAGGGAATTTCTAAAGACATTATTAAATAGTTTGGTGAGTGGGAAAAATGGCAAGATTGTACTCTGACCAGTCTACAAAAAACTTATCAAAATGCATAACAGAATCCGCATTAAGCAGCCTGTAATTAGCAAATCTGTAGTGTTTCCCAGTGTCCATGCTTCCTTTTCTTAGTAAAAATAACTTTTACTACTAGAATTTGCCCAGGATTGCCACAAGACATCAGTTTACAGTTGGTCTGAACCTACATTTCTTCCCTTAATAAAAATGGGACATTTCCCCCTTGAGTGTCTTTGCTTCCTCTTCTAATTCTCAGGGAACCCCAAAGGTGAAATATGGAGAAAGCTCTGGTTGGAGCTATGGTTTTGAGATTTCTGGAAAGCTTGAGCCCATACCACGACCAGTCTCATTAACATCATTGCACTGTTTACTTCTTATTCCTATAAAAGTGCAATGTAAATTATTTTTGTCTCAACTTGATGATAAAGCCTATCTATAATACATGGAGTATTTTAAAAACAAACACACACATGTGGTTTTGACTTTGTGTGCCCCTCCCTACACTGTCCATCTGAGCTTGTCTTCCTATCAGTGCCCAAATCAAAATCAAAGTGATGGTCCATATCACCACGATGTTTGAAGATGTTCCCTAACCCTGACTCATTCTGCTTTAAACCCCCTATAGGAGTATGACCACAAAATGACCTCACTAACAAGAACCCTGAATTCTTCAGGCTTTATATAAGTTACAGACATGTCCAGGCAGAAAACTCAGCCATGTAGTACAGCACAGACCTTTCCCACAGCAGTGGCTAACTAGTTTTACTACTACCCTAGATAAAAGTCTTGCATTAAACATAAAGGTTTTAGTCAACATAATATCCAAATCAATAGCTTGTCAGGTAGCTCAGTGGTAGAGCACTTGCCTAGTATGCTATGCACTTGCCTAGCCCCTTGGTTGAACCTCTAATGCCACTAAATAAATAAATTTCAGATTAGCAAAATTATAAGATGCAAATAAAAATCTTAGGATGGTAAATTACAGTTTATTCCACACACTTAAATATTCATTCATTCAACAAGTACTCCAAATTCCTGCTCTGTGTTACAACAAAGAATGCAAGAGGCATCCTTAGAGGCATTTTAACTTACAATCCAGTGGAGGCAAAAAGCAACAAGACATCCATATTGTCCCCGATGTCAAGTGCTGTATTGAGGTAAAAGGGCACAGGGGACAATATGGATGCAAATAATCGTTAGTAATCAAAATCTTTAATTTTAGACACATAGCATTCTTAGGCACAAACTGTTCTTTACCAATATTAAAATTGTTCACTTTATCTTCTAATCAAAACTGGCAAATCTCAGCCCAAGTCCAAGAGGAAATGGTCATGATTTTTGTAAAGAATTTTAAAAGCCAAAATGAGAAGAAACAGTTAGCAAATTATTCCACACTGCTGTATTCACAGAAGTAATTTTAGCCCCATTCTTGCCTCATGTTTAAAAATAAAGTGAAGAGAAAATCTAAATCTTGCAAAGTAAGCACAGCTTTTGTAATTTCACAAAAATACAGAACAAATTAAATGCCTGCTTCTGCCCAACTTTCCTCCCATGTGCAATGAACAAACTCTGGATGAAAGAGATTTGGGAATGCCTATTGTGGCCACAGAACAGCTTCCTACGGATGCAATTCCCAAAGACTGCTACAGGGAAACTTATAGCATGGTGTCTGAACAGTACTTGATACTTGGTGGACTTGACCTATTTAATTCTCTACATAGATGAAGCATGTGTCTTCTCAACTCTTCTTTGCTTCTTTAGTTATACCACTTATAAACATCACTAATACTTTTGTCTTATTGCCCATAATATAAGCCAAAAAATATCCACCCATATAACATCACTTTTGAGAGCTTTTTATATCCAAGACAGTACAGAAGACATAAAAGCATAGTTACCCCTCGCCTCAATAGGTTTTTGGGCTACTACAGAGAAATATCTACCTTTATTTGTTCATTTCAACATCTGAGTACCTTTTTTGTGTGTGTACTGTACTGAGTACCTACTTTGATACTCAATATTCTCATGCTATTGAGCACCTACAATGTCCAGGCAGTCATTTCAGTGATAGAAATAAAAAGAAAACTATGTGTTTATCTTGTTCAAACATTAGCAGTGTCTCTCCCAGCCCCAGAAATGACTGTAATCCAGGGTAAGTAAACTATAGCTGACCTCCTGTGTTCTTTCTATGGGCCAAGTGCTCAGCATGATTATACTTTTAATACTGCCGAAAAGACATCAAAAAAGAAATTTCATAATATAAGAAAAACTGTATAAAATTCAAATTTCAGTGCCCATAAAGTTTAACAGGAACACAGTTACACTCATCTGCTGATCCTATTGCCCATAGCTACAAGAGCAGAGCTGAGTAGCTGCAACAGTGACTACACAGCCAGTGAAGCCAACCCGATTTAAACAAACCAGGCGTCACCATGCAGCCCAGTCCAGACAGGAAGGCCTGAGCCAACAAGAGCCAGCGAGAAGCAAGCAGTCTAGCTCTAAATAAAGAGGGGGAAAAGCTCCTTTCTGCTGAATGTGAACAAGGAAGTGTGCAATCTCTACTGCCACCATCTACCCTCTGGGACCCACAGGGGAACGAGCATAGGGTAATCTACACTGAAAATAAGAGTGGAAAACCAGACGGACGTGACTCCGTGAAGACAGTTTGAGCAACTGATTGTTCCTTATCCAGAGCCAGCCCTACCTCTGGTTTTCTTTTTATTTTTTTATTTTTTTTTTTATTTTATTTATTTTTTTTTTTGGTACTGGGGATTGAACTCAGGGGCACTCAACCACTGAGCCACATCCTCAGCCCTATTTTGTGTTTTATGTAGAGGCAGGGTCTCACTGAGTTGCTTAGCACCTCGCCATTGCTGAGGCTGGCTTTGAACTCACGATTCTCCTGTCTCAGCCTCCCTAAGTGCTGGGATTACAGGCTTGAGCCACCGC